>PVJI01023661.1:0-23169 GCA_004026765.1 Micronycteris hirsuta
TTTGTTTATCTTTTCAAAGAACCAGCTCCTGGATTCATTGATCCTTAGAATTGTCCTTTTAGTCTCTCTGTCATTTAATTCTGATCTGATCTTGGTTATTTCCTTCCTTCTACTTGCTCTGGGTTGTCTTTGCTGTTGTTCCTCGAGTTCTTGTAGGCGTAGGGTTAGGTTGTTTGTGTAAACTGTTTCTGTTTTTTTTCTGTAGGCCTGTATGGCTATGAACTTCCCTCTCAGGACTGCCTTTGCTGTGTCCCATAAGTTTTGGGTTGTTGTCAGTTCATTTTCATTTGTTTCAAGGAACCTTTTGATTTCCTTCAAAAGATTTTAAATATCATTTTGAGACAACTGTTAGATGATGATTGGATATGGGCAGTGGCAGAAAATGAGGTTAAATGTCATTATGAAGTATCTAGATTTTTAGCAACCATCTTTTGAAGGAGCTCTTATTGTTAATTAGATAAGTTTATATTCTGTACTATATTGGGATGAAATCAAGAAGGTGTGCAATTTTTCAGCACCCAAATTTAGTATCACTTATTTGATGAGTTTTGTAAAAATATTTGTTGAAAAAGTTATTTGGATAAATTGAGGGGGAAAGATAGTACCTATAAAAATATTTGGGCTGAAGTATTTGCACATTTTAATGTAAAAATAATGGAGTTGATCATTTCCTCTACTTAGCAGAAATTGCTCTGAGCTTCCCAGTTTCCTGAGCACACACAGAGCCTGTTTTCTCAATGTAATATCTACTGAAAAGAGTCAGTCGAAGATGGCAACCATTTTAAATTTCTTAACTATAACTTTGAGAAAGATTGCAAGCAATTTAGTGAAAATATCAAAACTAAAAAGACCATACTAAAACCAAAAACATTCTTCAGAAAACAGCAGATGCCAAATTAGATACAGATAATGACAAAGGAAGTTCTAACATTATCTAAATATTTACTGATAAAAATTGTACCTACTATAGATATCAATACGTGGAATTAAAGAAATTCTGAAAGTGTTAGTAAAATTGTTATTTAAAAATAATTTAATTTTTGAAAAGGACTTCTGGATAATACTATTTCATAGGCCTACCAGTATAATAAAAACAATTTGCCAGGCAATAAACCAATATTTTAAAAAATCTATCATTATAAATTTATTCATAAATTCATGATTTAATATGATTAAAATAATTATGTAATTGTTTTAATAGTTTCAGTGCTCCCTGAGTGTCTTAGTGAGCACTGTGAATTATGTGGTTATTTCCTCTAAAACCTCTTTTTCCTTTCTTCTACCTCTTTGACCAGATGTAGGTTATATCATAAAGCTAGACCTATTTATGGTTTCTTTGCTTAACAAATATTGCCTCTCACCCCATCCCAAAAGTTACTTTTACTCGGAGATTCATTGGATGATCAGGGTCTCCAGAAGGGCAGTCTCACTGGATGCGTCAGTGGTCCTACGTAAATAACTTGGTATAGAGATTTCCTGTTAGAGAGACAGGGGCACCCTTCCATAACCCATCTTCTTACTCTGGCCATGAACTGAAAGCAGTAGTAGTTTCAGTTATCAGAAAACTACATGCCTTTCCTCCTATTTTTACCACAAGGGAATTACTGAAGTTTTGTTCTTCCACTCACATTCATGGCATAAGGAACCCAAGATTGGTTTATACCTTAAATATATACCATTTTACTAATATCTTCTGCATAAGTTATCTCTCATAAAACCACACTAAAATGTAGGGGTTTAGAACACTAATTATTGGGCTGGCCAAGAAGCCTGTTTAGTTTTTTTCCATAAAATAAAAGACACATTTTTCATTTCCACCAATAACTTTATTGATTTGGATATTTTGAGTATGTTGGCTCTCTCCTGCTATTGGCTTTTAGTGGGTAGAGGCCAGGGGTGCCGCTGAACATCTTCCATTGCATAAGACAGCCCCACAGCAAAGAATTATTTGGCAAAAATGTCAGTAGTACCAAGAAACTTTGCAAACCACCTTTGACACATTCGATCAGTCACAGCACCTTCTCCACACACTGCACAAATCTTTTTTTGTGTTTCAGTTGCATTTTTATCCTTCTTGAAATAATAAAGCATAATATGCCAAAAATGCTGTGTTTCTTCTTCCATCTTCAATATTAAAATGGCTGCACAAAAAGTCACCAATTTTGATAGGTTTTTTTTAAATGTACACTGAAATGACAGCTGTCACAATACAATCTAACAAAATTGTTTTGAAAGGAGTTGAAGTCAACTAAGTACTCCTAGAGCCATGGTATGGAAAAAATGAAATGCATTTTTGGCCAACCCAATATTTTGCTCACAATTCTATAGGTCAGAAATTTGGGCTGGGTGTTTTTGTTGAGGTTTGCTTTTGTTTGTTTCTTCTGATGGTCTCACTTGGGGTCACTTACAATGACCGCAGTTGACTGGAAATTTGGTTAGAGCCGGAGGGTCTTACGGAGCCTCACTGAGGTCCGGCAATGGACAGGCTGACAACTGGGAGGTCTCCAGCGGGAGAACTGGGCTCCTACATAGGGTGGTCTCAGAGTTTCAACAGAGACAAAAGACTGAACCCCTGATGCATATGTACATTTCAAGCCTCTGCTTTTCTCACATTTGCTGATGTTTTATTGTCCAAAGCAATTCACATGGTCAAGCTCACATTTAAAGGTGGAGAAGTAAACCCCATATCTTAACAGGAACAGTGGCACAGACACGTTGACGAACGTGGACATACAAGGACGATGAAATTCTTGTAATTGTCTTTGGAAACAATTGTCCACATTGTCTAATTTTGGCTCAAATTTAAAAGATCTTACTCCAATAATGGCAAATGCTGATATAAAGCACAAATTATGCTGCAGTGAGGCACATCTATGGGTGAATCCTTTCAAGAGTCAGTTACCCCTATTATAGTGGAGGTAATAAATAACCACTGCCAACGTTTCAGTTTGTTGAGAGCTAGATTGATAATACAGATATGGAAATGTCTTTTGAATCACCAAACAGATTAGAAGGATTACCATTAATCAAAATCTAGCACAACCCCTACCCCACCACACTTGGTATTCCACTCCTCACTAATTTCTCGAGTTGGCATTTTATTGGCATTTGGAGTCTGAACCACATATTTTTGTTCCTTAATGTTCTGCTGCTTTGTGTAACCCATCAATTGTCAGATTCAACAACTCAGGATACGTGTGCTAAACATCATCTAAGTGTCAAGTTTATCTAGTCATTGGAAAGATAGGAATGAATTAGGAATAATTTTTTATTTGCTGGTGCTTACACTTTACTTCTTGATCTTGGCTAGCCGAACAACCCCAAACACACTTTCAGGGAGTTTAAACTTAGGTGTCCAGACTGGACATCTTAAGAGCCAGTCAAGATTGGTGGACTTCTCTCTTGCCCTCAGTCATGGTTCCCTCCCACCTCACAACTCTCCAGTCCTAGACACTATGAATATAAGAGTCAAATTTCCTTATTTTCTTTGGCTGCTAATACTCTCAGAACCACATTTGTAAGCCACCTTGGCAGACAGGAAGATGCTGCCTTATTTAAATCTGCATCTCTAGTTTTCAAAACAGGTAATTGGTAGATACGTAATATATACCGAAAAGACAAAATGACATATTGATCAGTATGCAATATTGACACTAAATCTTTTCTTAAATTTATTTGTTTTCAGATTTACTACTTTTGGTCTGGTCTCATGTTAGAGGCGGATTTCAACCAAATATTTCTATTAGTCACATCAGTATAAAAACTGGAAACTTCAAATGGGTATTAAGTTCTGTCACTGGAGGTATGCAAGCGATGATTAGGTGACCAACATGCATCAGATGGTGGATTCTAGCCCAGGCCTTCTACCATTTAGCTGTGTAAATTTACTCAAATCACTTCCCCCTCTGGACCCAGTTTTCTCATCATTTAATCGGAAGATGAGGGAGTCATCTTAAGAGAGGCAGTGTCCCTTCAGAGTCCAGCAGCCCACATTAGCCTTCCCAGGGGTGGGCAAGAGCAAGGTTTCCACGGCTTTGATGATCTCATGCCTTCTACATCATCACCACTGATGAAACTGACCAGAGAAGGCTATGTCAACTCTCCTCCTGATACCACTTCCAGTAATAAATTTGGAGATATCTCCAGTAATGGGTGTGAGCTCAGTTTACTGGACCTGTTTTCCTCAGAAAAGCTTTATGGAGGACTGCTATTCACAAGCAGATCCTGCTTTTATCACGCCATATATTAGTGAGTGAATGACTGTGAAATCCCTGCCTTGCTGTGCCAGCCAAATGGATAAACAGGAAAATACAATCATCTCATAGCCAAATCACCACTGGCATTTATATTCCTCAAGGGGGAGAGGGACCACACGCCTGCATATCGTTTCAGGATCCATTCATTCATCCATCAAGTATCTTTTTGCATGCTCCCTCCCTTCAGGTATTGTACCTGGGAGTTGGTGTGGGGGTGGGGTGTGGTGGAGGTGAAGGTATGGGGGGGAAAAGGATGAATTTGCTTTAGATCAAGTCCTCAAAGGGTTTAAACACACGTGGGAAGGAAAAGATGTGCACAAGAGAGAGTTTATTTTGTCCTTTGGCAAAGTCATTCCCACACTGTTTGCTATTTAATTGTTAATTTATCAGTTTATTCCTTTGGACAGCTAAACTCTTTCAGGACAAAACACAAACAAACAAAACAAATGACTTCCTTATTTTCCTGGCAGTCCTAGTTGTCTTAGTCCCAAATAGTCCCTTAGTAGGACTAAGTAGTCCTAGTAGTCCCAAGTTGTCTGCCTCTACTTCCCTACCAGAACATTTCTGAGATTGGGTGTTGAGTCAACCACATCCTCCCAGTGGGCCATGAGAAACAAGAGGGTAAAGACTAAGCATGTCTTTTTCAACTTTGTATTTATTCCCTTGTTTATCAAACAGTGATAGGACTCCTATTCTGTAGAAGGTACTTTTCTAGGCATGAAGTGTCCAGCAATGAATAGAACAGCTAATAGTCTAGTGACAGAATCAGACAATCTATGAACTGAATAATATAGAGTGAGTCAGAGGATGATAGGAAGAAAGTAGATCAAGCAAAGGATTGAAAGAATCAGCATGGGTGGTGATTGCAATTTTATGTTATGTAGGGAGAGAAGGTCTGACAGAAAGGAGCACTTCAGCAAAAACTTGAAGTTGGTAAATGAAGAGGCAGGTTGGTATTCGAGAAAGATCATCTGGGCAGAAGGAGGAACAAGTACAAAACACAAAGGTGGGAACATGTTCAAGGAACAGAAAGGTCAGTGTGGCTACATGGAAGTGAGGGAGAATAACAGCAGGGATGAGGATTTAGCTCATGTAGGACTTCAAGGCCATTGAGAGCTATGGGTTTTTACCCTGCAGGAGTTCCCTTAGTCCTAGCATAGCTCTTGATGCTCAAAAAATATGTGTTGAATGCATGTGGAGGCATATTCTTGATGTAGAAATAGGAGTCGAAATATCTGGTTTCCATATCCTGTTTGCCCAACATTCACTGTTTTTGTGCTGGGAAGTTGAGGAAGCTGCTGCTAGATAAAGTGGTAAGGTACTCACAAGTCCAAAGTTTCCATTCTAAGAGCCGTGAGAGAGGAACAGTCAAGGAGATGGGTGCAGAGGATTGACAGAGAGAAGCAATGCAAGGGCCATCTAAGAGTTGAGAGGTTTTGTGCTGACAGGTTTTTGAGGAAAAGTGAAAATGAGAAATGTAGGATGAAGAAAGGGACATCCCCAGGAAACAGAGTAGCATATGAAAAACATAAAGAGAACTTATTCAGTGGACCTGGAACAGTCTAGTATGGATGAAAGGACAGGTAAAGAAGAAAAATAGGTGGTTGTGATGTGATGGCTTGTGGCCAGATAATGAAGACCTTGAGTACCAAGCTCAAGTATCAGTAGGGAAAGAAGAACCATGGATGGTATGGGACCAAATAAGTAACAAAGCAAAGGAATCAAAAGCAGCCAACTCTGGTCTAGTAAGCAAGGGAGAAACCAGTCAGGGTGATTTTGTGATGAGATCTGATCTGTGTCTGTAGCTGAAGCAGTAAAGAAACTGAGTTGAAGGGAACACAGGAAATAGAGAAGAAGGCAAATCCCCATGACTTAGGAACACATTATGTGGGACAAAGGAATTCTCCCAGCCCACACTATCTGCAGGTTTCCTAATAATTGTTTATGTTCAAATATTAATCAGCATGACTTGTTCATTTCCTCTGTCTTCTTCCCTTAGGGAAGTGATTTAGAATATTTAAAAACTCCCACACTTTCAGAAATGCACATCAAATGTGTGCTATGGCTCAAGTAGATCCTTCTTAAATGCAAACTCCAAGCAAGGATTATTCAAAAGTGGCTGGAGTGTGAACATTTAACAGAAAGGTCTGAAGTAGTGCAAATGTCAAGGCAACTGAAGGTGTTTTCTGATGTTAAATTACCTGCAATTTGTGATACACAGGACAAAGGGAGGTGCTCCTGGGGCATTTTACTCAGGAGGGGCTGTCATAATGGGAAGTGTTAGGAGGAAGAAATGTGGAAATACACAACCTGGGTTCGAATCGCAGCTGCTGCGCTTACTAGCTGTGTGACTTTGGACAAGTCCATTAATTTTTCTGGTCTCCATTAGCTGATGAGTGATAATGACCTCCAATGGGATGTGCACACACCATCAGATCCACACACCATGGCCATGACTAGCCACAATTTGGGTGGTCCACATATACAAATACATGTGATTATTATTGTTACTAAAAAAGCAATGTGGTGGATAGGCCACAATATCACTCATGATGGCCTAAGGGCCACTGCCATGAGCACCGACATACGCAGTGAACCAGGCTATGTAGTTGGCCTACCTTGCTAGGCAAGAGGACCAACTCTAGGACACAGGGCTATGAAGTTGCACAAGTGGGAGATGAAGTTCAGTCAAGCTGTTGCCACTACACAAGATACACACTGATAATCACCTGGTTCGAACTCCTCACTTAACAGAGTAAATATAAGTTCAAGCAGATTAAGTGATTTGCTCACAACCCCAAAAGTAATTATTGGTAGACCTGAAACTGGTATCAGGTGTACCTGAATTTAAGGTGATGACACTTTCCATCCAACACCCTCTCCCTTACATGTTCTCTTTAAAATGAACCCACACCTGAACTTGTTTTTCATAGTCTTTTCTATTCACTAAAAGCCATGGCATAATTGAAGAATCCACTTCTTTCTCTGCATAGTCATTTTCCCTCAAACAGCGCCTGAGTTCTCACCCATGACTTCAGTGTGAATTTCATGTACCACTGATGAGAAAACCAAGACAGAAGGTACCTCAGGTGCCCCTTAAGCTCCCACTGGATATGAGTCATCAACAATAACATCCTTCCCCCCAGGCCAATGCCACCTCTCAATTTCTACCTGTGGCCTGATTTTCCTACGTAGGGTTTTCTGTGAGCAATGTGGGGATGGGTAGCGGAGGGTTGAAGTGGCCAAGCCACAAAACGTTACTTCCAAGGTTAGTCTCCTGAAGTTCCAATCTCCTCATTCTTTTGTATTGAAAACGATGTCCTGTCCATAAAAATCTCAAGAAGAGTGGGTTGCTAGTAATTAACCTTTCCAGAATTATCAAGAGGCTAGAAAACACCTTGTTGAAAGCTTAGCAAATGATATATTCTCTTAAATCAGAAGTCTAGCCTCCCAAACTCAGCAAGTGATAGCTATCTTGAACCTGCTCTGGTCAGACCACATCTAAAGTGTTGCATTTCATTTCAAAGTATGCATTTATTTTTCAAAAAGAAAGTATATTTATTGATTGCTTCCTAATATAAGAAGTAATTTTTGTGCTTATTTTAAGACTTTCAAGAAGCACCAAAATATATAAAGTAGAAACTAAAAGTCCATCATCCATAATTCTCTATTCTCCAGAAATAACAACTATTAATGGATTGAATTTATAGATATTTCCTGTGTGATGTTCAACTATATTTTTTTCTTTAGGAGAATAAGACTATACTAGTATATATAATGTCTTATATATAATTTTTGGCTTTCAAATAGGTTGTACTTTCCCTTGTATTTCAATATTTATGGATCTACTTTTTTAATAGATTCATTTATGTATCACCTTTTGATTCATTCACTATTTAGTCAATTTTCAACATTATTTATTGGGCACCTACTCTGTGCCATGCATTTATAATCAGGACTGATCTATTGTGAGTGATTGACAAAAACACCGTATTCATGGGACAGGGGTGAGGTTTGGGGTATGGGTATCAAAGGATGTATCTGCTGATATTAAAAGAGGAAAATAGAAGTAACAGTAGCCTGGGTGACAATTAATCCAGGGACTGAAATCATTCTGCACAGACTCTCCTTAACTCTCAGGTCCAGTTTTCCATTCTTTATTTTGGGCACATCTCGTCCTGCCGTTAGACTCTTTCCAGGTGTGTGTTAGCAGTTGAGAGGTTTTGGCCATCGAATCGCTCCAAACATCATCCTAGCATAGATTCCAAACAAAGGAGATCTCCTCTGTTGAGTACATACAAACTGCTATGGCTAGTCTCTGGCCTATACTTGACCTTCAGCATCAATGAACCAATGTCAGCAGCAGCATCACCTTGAAACCTGTTGGAAATGAAAATTCTTGGGCCCCACTCCAGGCAGACTGAATCAGAAACTCTGAGGAGGCCCAGCAATCCATGTTTTCACAAGCCCTCCAGGTCATTCTTATGCACACTCAAGTTTGTAAACCACTGTTTTAGACAAAGTCATTGTATCAAAGGAGACGGAATACAATATTGGATCATTTCCTGATCACATGCTCACCCCTGTGGTCTAGATGGAAAAGGTCTATAATTGATAGAGCTGCTGTAATCTCAAAAAAAAAAAAAAAAGAAAGAAAGAAATGGTTTACAGGTGATTTCCAAAGGCCAAGGCAGGGATTTGGGGTACTATCATCAGAGCTGAGAAGAGGATGCCAGACAGATGAAAACCTCAGATGTTCACAGCACCATGAAAATATTTGGGAATCCATTCTGAAAGCAAAGGGGATCTACTGAAGAGTCTTCAGCAGGAGAGAGATCCAGTCAAATTTGTATTTAAATGACAATGATGACTGCTGTGTGACATTATGATAGGGAAGTCAGGCAGAGAGAGCAGTTAAGAGGCTATTACGATTGTCTAGAAGTCACAGTGGACAAGTAGAAAGATTGAGAAATATCTAAGAAATAGATTCAAAAATAGAGAGAGATGGAGAAATATTTAGGAAATAGATTCGGTAGCACTCAGTGATCAATTGGACTTGGGCATGAGGGAGAAGAAAATGTGGGGTCTGACTACATCACAAGGCCTATGTACAGAGAGGGGCAAAAGTAGGTTTACAGTCATGAGTACGGAAAAAGACATGCAGGTTACTATTATTACAATACCTTTATTCACCCCCTCCCCCAAAATGTCACAATGGCACAGTAAACCTATTTTTGCCCCACACTGTATGCTGTTTCCCTTGAAATTCCCTTCTCTGCTCCCTTTAACTGGCAAAATGTTACTCCCTTGTCAGATCTTAGCTTAAGTGTCTCTTTTCCTGGGAAACCTGATCCTCCAGCCTCTCTCCTAATGCTGTTTAATTTCCTTTCATATCACTTATCCCAGTTTATTAAATTATTTTCATTCACATAATTATTTCTTTAATATTTTAGATCCTCTAAAATTCTGTATCATCACTGAAAGCAGGAGCTATTTCCTCCCAAGAGACAGAAAAGCTCAGCCATTAAGTACATAGAGTCTGGAGCCAGACTGCTTAGGTTTAAATCTTGATCCTGCTACTGGCCACCTGTGTGACTGCATGCAAGGTACTTAACTTCTCTGGGCCTCAGTTTCCTCATCTGTCAAGTGAGTGTGCTACTAGTCTTACATAGTGGAGATGTTGTGTAAAATAAATGAAGTAATACATGTAAGCCCTTACAAAAGTACCATGTGTACAGTAAGCACTAGCTTAGTGACAGCTACTTTACTTGTTCTCTTCATTGTTGCTTATACCCATCCCAGTGTCTGGTGTCTAGTAGGTACATGATAAATGTTTTAAATAAATGAAAAGTAAACAAAAATCTTTCAGGTACGAGTAACTGTGTGAATGTGGGCCCTAAGGACTTAATAGGAAGAGTGCTAAAAGGTGAGCTTGGTTAAGAGGGCAGGAAAGGCATACTACCAAAGCCATCTGTAGATTCAATTCAATCCTCACCAAAATACCAGAGTCATTCTTCACAGATATAGAAGGAGCGATCCTAAAGTTTGTATGGAACTGCAAAAGACCCTGAGTAGTCAAAGCTATCCTATAGGAGAAAAAACGCCAAAGGTATCATGCTTCTGGATTTCAAAATATTCTTAAAAACTATAGTAACAAAAACAGTATGGTAATGGCATGAACATAGATATATACATCAATGGAATAGAATAGAGAGCCTAGAATTAAATCTCAGTATATACAGTCAGTTAATATTGGACAAGACAGCCAAGAATAGCAAATAGGTAAAGGGCAGTCTCTTCAACAAATGGTGTTGGTAAAACTAGAGAAACACATGCAGAATGGTGAGATTAGACCCCTATCTCACACCACTTACAAAAATCAACTTAAAATGGATGAAAGACTTAAATATAAGACCTAATACCATAAGACTCCTAGAAGAAAACATAGGGAAGAAGTTCATCCATATTGGTCTTGGCAATGAGTTGGTAACATGAAGACAAGAGCGCAAAGCAACAAAATAAAAAATAAACCAATGGGAATACATCAAACTCAAAAGATTCTGTGCAGCCCGGCTGGTGTAGCTTAGTGGATTGAGCACGGGTTGGGAACCAGAGGGTCCTGGTTCGATTCCCAGTCGGGGCACATGCCTGCGTTGCAGGCCAGGTCCCCAGTGAGGGCCATGTAGAAGCAACCATACATTGCTGTTTCTCTCCCTCTCTTTCTCCCTCCCTTCCCCTCTCTCTAAAAATAAATAAATAAAATCTTTAAAAAAAGATTCTGTGCAGCAAAAGAAAATTTAAAAAATGAAAAAACGTACTGAATGGAGAAAATTTTTCAAACCATGTATCAGATAAGAGGTTAATAGCCAAAATATATAAAGGACTCAGTCAACTTAATGACAACGACAACAAAAACAACCCGACTACAAAATGGGCAGAAGAACTAAATAGACATTTTCTTCTAAAGAGGACATCAAAATGGCCAACAGATACATGAAGAGATGCTCAGCCTCACTAATCAGGGAAATTCAAATCTAAACAACAATGAAATCTTACCTCACACCTATTAGAATGGCTATAATTAAGAAGACTAGAGACAGCAGGTGTTGGCAAGAATGTGCTGAAAAGGGAACATTTCTATGTTGTTGGTAAGAGTGTAAATTGGTTCAACCATGATGGAAAACAATATGGATTTTCCTCAAAAAATATAAAATAGATCTATTATACAGTTAAGTAACTTCACTTCTGGGCATATACCCAAAGAAAGCGAAAACAGGATTTCTAGGAGCTATATGCACTCATATTTATTACAGCATTAGCCATAATAGTCAATAAATGGTAATAGCCCACATGCCCATCAACAGATGAATGTATAAAAAAGATGTGGTACATACTTGTACACACGATGGAATTATTATTCAGCCATGAGAAAGGAGGATATCCTCCCATTTGGAACAAAGTGGACAGACCTTGAACACATTAAACCAAGCAAGATAAGTCAAAGAAAAACAAGTACTATATGATATCACTTACTTGTGGAGTCAAAAATAGTTAAACCTATTAGAAACAGAGTAAAATGGTGGTTACCAGGGGATAGAAGTGGGGGGATAATAGTGAAGATATTTAAGGGTACAGACTTACAATGAGTAGTAAATAATCCATAGAGACTTAATGCACATTATAATAGGTGAAGTCAATATTATACTATAACTATGCAATGTGATAAATATCACTATATCAACCATGGTATGACAATAGATAAATGTATCAAAGTAAGAGGCTATACACCTTAAATTTACACAATGTCCCATGTCAAATTTACTTATTTTTTTTAGAAAAGAAGGCAGGCAAGGTCATGAAGTTATTTCAAATGGTATTTGCCAGGGAGATCAGAAAAAGATGTTGAGGAACCATTGGAAATGTGACTCTGCAGCATGCACTAGAGGCCTGATGTGTTCTATTTGTTTTCCAGCACTGTTGTAAAAAGGTACTACAAACTGGCTGGATTAAAACAACAGACATTAATTGCCTTATAGTTCTGGAGGCTGAGAGTCTGAAATTAGCGTATTGGCAAGATTGTGCTTCCTCAGAAGTCTCTGGGGAGGGACAGGATCCTTTCTTGCTGCTTCCAGCTTCTGATAGCTGCAGGTGTGCTGTGGCTGCCAAAGAACTTGAATCTTTGCCTCCTTCTTCTCATGACCATCTCCTCTATGTCTGTGTCCAAATTTCAATCTTCTAATAAGAATACACATCCTATTGAATTAAGGGTCTACTCTACTCCAGTACAAACTTGTTTTAACCAATTACCTCTGCAACAACCCTATTTCCAAATAAATTTACACTCTTGGGTAATGCGAGGTTAGAGCGTCAACATATCTTTAGGGAAGACACAATTCAACCCAAACAGGGGTGATATCCATTTGGGGAGTAACCAACACTTAGATACTATTTAGAGCCATGGTAATAAAGATAAATATGGCCTCGTGATGAAAAGCACAGGTTCTGTAGTCAGACAGATGTGGAATTGACTCTTGTCTCTATTAGCAAGTTGCCTAAGCTTTCAAAGACTTACTTTCCCTACTTATAGAATAGAGATAATAAAAGTATTTACCTCTAGGTTTCTTATAAATATTGAAGGAGGGGATGACTATAAAGTGGTTAGTGTACTGCCTATCACAGGGTAAGTGTTCAGTAAATGGTGTCTGTTAGCTAAGATTTCCTAGGGAGAATCTCGTATGGAGAGGATGAACAAGAAATAGGAAGGAGAGATTAATCCTTAACCAAGAGGAAGCACTCCATCTTTGGTTAGAAATAACACAGGAAAGCAAATGGGATGGTAAAAATACTAGAAATTATTTCCTGGTGTTTAGGGTGTGCATTTATCCCAAGAATTTAACTCTGTGCCCAGTCTAGGGCAGGCAACTTAATATGGGCTTACTAAGTTGAATAAATATGGAGGGTACATTTAGCTGGCAGAAGAGGAGTATTAGAGTAGGTAAGTAAAAAGTTAGGGAAAGAAGACTCAAAGTTACCTATAACTCTCTGAAAAGCTCTCCTCCAGCAGAGAAATTATACCTGCTGTGAGTGTAGAACCAGAACTGAAGTACAGAAATTATAGGGAGAACCACTTTTACTCAGTACTAGAAAACGTTTGCTGAGGTTCTCATGCCTTGGTGCCTGCAAACAGTGATAGATAGCACCTGCCAAATCATTTACTGGAAGTGTCATTGGACTGGGGAGATGGTTGGGTTGGAGGCTTGATGAGTTTTTTTCTACCTATGATTCCTAATTAATAAAGAGGCCATAAAAAAGGAACATTTATTAATTGAAAGAAACATGATAGAAACTATTTAAGAAAAGACATTAGTGATATGAAAATTTCTTCCTAATTTAGTTTTAAACCCAACCCTATTTCCAAAGGCCAAAGGTACCAACCATTGATTTCATGTTATACTTAATCTCTTTTATGTTAGATTTTATAGAGGAGAGCCAGCAGTCTTTGGGAAGCACTTTTGGATTAAAACAATAATCTTTAAGTCTTTAAGTAAAAGCTAATGGTTATATCAATGGCCTTTAATAAAAGCAGAGACAAGTTAGGCTAGCAAAATAGATTTTACTCCCCATCCTCTTCGATAAGGCATAAAACAGAGACCAATTGGTAGCCAGTCACAAGGTGAAGTTAATGATTTTCAGAGCTATGAAGGACAACCTGAGAAAGGCATTGAAGAAGTTGAAAGAAAGAAGCAGGGAATCCAATATTTTAAAGCTCCTTCTTTTTTTTTTTTGTTCGATTACAGTTATTCGCATCCTCTCCCCTCCCCTCCTCCCTTCCCCTCCAGCCCCACCTCCCCCCCACCCCAGCCTCCCTCCTCCTCCTTAGTTCTGTCCATGTGTCCTCTTCAGATCCCTCTATGGAAATACAAGACCTATTCTTGCAGCTGCTGGGAATGCTGCTGACCATCAGCTCTCAGTGGTCATGTCATGTCAAGGAATTACTCTGATGGAGCAGACCCACCTCACCCAAGGGTTTCCTCACGTCCTGAGGCAACCCTCATCCAATGACTAGTCAATGAGGATATAAACAGGCCTGACTTCCTGCCTTTCCCAAGGTCCATCTCTGAAGGGCGATCTCAGCTTCAGAACTCCCCCTGGATTTGGTTGAAGCTTTTGTTAGACTTCATCACAGTCAACTTCTCCCTCTGTTTAATCTTGCCTTCTCCAAAGATGTTGAAAGCAAGACCCTAGCAAACACTCCACATGCCAATCTTCATCCCAAAGCCTGTTTCCTGGCAAACGAACTGGTTCTACCTTTTTGTGACCTCTTGTTTGCTTTCAGTTATCGCCCCATTGTTCTGCTTGTCTTTACAGCAAAGCTCAAAAGATTATTTATATTTGTTATCCATTACTCCTTCAGTGAACATTTAAGTTACTCTCATGGCTTGCCTACTGTCAACAGTGTTGCAATGAATATGAGAGTGCAAATATCTCTTTGAGATCTGACTTCAATTCTTCTGGATGAATATCCAGAGGACCTTCCATACAGTTTTATGTAGTTGTTGCACCGTTTAAACCAATCTTGTGCCTATAGTTAACAAGACTGTATTGTACACATAAACATTTGTCAAGAGGGTAGATCTCATTTTGTGTTCTTACCACACATGTTCACTATTTTTACTTCTCACCTTCCATTCTCTCTTGAACCCATTTCAATCAGACTTTGCCTCTAACACTCCTTATAAATTGTTCTTGTCAAGCGTACTACAATTCATCTGGCCAAATCCAGGGTCAAATCTCAATCTTCATCTTAGTTCATCCCTCAGCAACATCTGTCAAAGCTGAATCCTCCCCCCTTCTTCTGAAGACACTGTCCTCACTTGGTTTCTAGAACATCACACTTACTTGGGTTCCCTCTCCTCACTGATTGCTTCCTCTGAGTGTCTTTTGGTGGATCACCTCATCTTTCCCAATCTTTAAATGTTGGGAAACCCTGAAGCTCACCCTTGACCTCTTTTTCTTCTTTATCTATACTAATTCCTTAGGTTAGGAGTTGGCAAACTTTCTCAGTAAAGGGCCAGACAGTAAATATTTTAGGCTTTGGTGCCCTGTGATCTCTGTTGCAATGATTTTCTTCACTCTGCCAATGTAGCCCAAAAGTAGCCATAGACATTACATAAAAAATATCAGCACAGTCGTGCTCCAATACAACCTTATTTACAAAAGCAGTCAGCAGTCAGATTTGGCCCAAAGTCTGTCGTTTTACACCCTCTATTCTAGATAATCACACCTGGTCCTACCTCTTTCAATATCATGTCTGAATTCCCTAAATTCAAGATTCTGTTGTCTAAGTTGCCACTTGACCACTCCTCTCAAAAGTAACATGTACTAAAAGAAATCTCTTGACTTTTATCCATTTATTCTCCCTGAACCTATTTCTTTTTTGGTCTTCTCTACATCACTGCCTCCTTCCTCTACCTGGATTATTTTAACCATACTCAACAGCCTTTCTGCTTTACCTCTAATCTCCTGTAGAGTCTAGTTTTTGCATGATAACTAAATAATACTTTAAAAAACACAAAATTACATCTTAACATTTTGTTATCTCCTCACCTTTCTGGCCTTATGGTCTATTTTGTTTCTTCTTGCAAACTAAATTTCTATATGAAAATTATCTATAAATGTTGTTTGACATAAAAATATTTTTAGATATACATGCTCTGGAACAATTTCCCTCCTTTCTTTATTTTCTTTCATTTTTTTTTAAAGAATCTATTGCAGGATATGCTCCAAAAAATTGAGGGAGTAAACCAAAAAAGAGGAAGACAAAAACTCAAGAACACTTGGATCCAATACAGGAGAGAGAGGAAAATGGAATCATCAGGATGATGAAGAGGAAATATCTCAGGATAACAGATAAATAAAAGACCCAGGGAATAACCAATTCAAATAGAAGCAAGAGGACAGAGACCTTGAGAAGGGTCATATTCCAGTGTAAGTAACCAGAACTGATTGAACAATAAAGTATATTTGTTCACACTGAAAGGAGCTTTGTGGTTCTACTGAAAATGCAGGCTAATTTAATGGTAGGCACTTTAAAAACTGAGAAAATTGTAAGGAGACAATTATTATTTTTTTAAAATATTTTATTTTTATTTATTTTTAGAGAGAGGGGAAGGGAGGGAGACAGAGAGGGAGAGAAACAGCAGTGTATGGTTGCCTCTCACGGGGACCTGGCCTGCAACCTAGGCATGTGCCCTGACTGGGAATCGAACCGGGACCCTTTGGTTCCCAGCCCGCGCTCAATCCACTGAACTACACCAGCCAGGGCAGGAGACAATTATTAACTCCAATAAAAGCAAACAAAAATGATATTAAAACAAAATATAATCACAGTATATACAATGGTGGCTCATTCATGTGGGTACAATAGTTACATAACTAAATAACTCCATGTATGAATGCAATTTTAGCCAATAGAATAAAAAAGTTTTGTATAGCAGTAAGATATTTAATGTAGTTATACTACAGACCTGAGTGTTATATATAATTAGAGTGTTTTAGGTATTATTGTGATATAATTATATTTAGAAAGTCACGATTAGAATATGTATGTAAATCTGTGTGAGTGTGTATGTGGGAAAAATATAAATTCTTATCTTTTGTAAGTAAGAAGTCAAAAGAAAATACCTACAACCATAAAACAATCCCAACTTAAAAGAAATGTGGTATTAAAACATGACTGCCTTTCCAAGAATGATAATGCAGAGTAGAAAAGGAGACTACTGCCTCTTTTAGAAGTGTTTTGTTTTTTGTAAAACACTAGTGCATTGATTTGATAAATATTCTTAACAATTAAAAAGAATAGAATAAATTTATCAAACATATAAAATAATTGACTTCTCTTGTGCCAGACTAAATTCACACCCCAACTCTCCTTTTTAAATTAGAATGAAATTAGAATAACACGCAAAGTACCTGGTACACAGTCAGCCATCACAAAAACATATCTAATGCCTTCATTATCATAAACAAGGGGTAAAATACGAGGTTGGAATTTTAGTTTGGTTAATAGCATTTGGTTTAGCTATAAAAACAAATTAGTTTACAAAAATCTTGTTTTCATAAAAGAATTGCTATACTTCAGGAATGGTAATAATTCTTCCGCCAACTCCAATAAGACTGTGACTGCACTAACAGTAGATGTTCCCCTCCCCATTCTCAGTCATCAACTTTCTGGCCATCCATCATTTATTGTGCTGCGGAGAACCCTGCAGGAGTTCAGGAAGCAACTGCCAACTGACTGTCTTGCTAGGATGAGCTATGGCACCACTAGAGAGAAGGAAGTGAAATTGATTTGTAGAAGGCCAACATTTACAAAACCATTTCATAGGGTTAGTTAAAACTATTCAATTTCCTAAATAAATATAAAGGGCTACTAAGTAACAAATCACACTTCCAAAGGATGGGAAAAATCTAGCTGTTGGATGATAATACAATTTTGCTTTATTTTATACATTTATAGAGAGAGACTGTGTTTTCCCAAGGAGCTATATTGTGCTTTAGAAATATGTATCTTCTCTGATGGAATGTATTCTTTCATGAATTAAAAACATTTTTTTGAAACTGATTGATGCTGAAGCCACTTATGACTCACCAAAACATTACACAGCTTGTGACTATAGCTCATAGAAGCCCATGTGTCTGAGAAACACTCTCTTCTAAATATGGGATATTTGCACTGTTTCTGTTACTGATGAACCTCTCTATTAAACCCAAGGATCAAAGGCTGTGAGTGGCCTTGCTTTAAATTTCTTTTTAAGAAAGACTTGAACAGACACTTCTCCAAGGAGGACATACAGAGGGCCCAGAGACATATGAAATTATGCTCAGCATCACTAGCCATCAGAGAGATGCAAATTGAAATCACAATGAGATACCACTTCACACTGGTGAGAATGGCCATCATCAACAAAGCAACAAACAAGAACAAGCAAGTAACAAACAAGTGCTGGAGGGGATGTGGAGAAAAGGGAACCCTAGTGCACTATTGGTGAAAGTGCAGACTAGTGCAGCCACTGTGGAAAACAGTATGGAATTTCCTCAGAAAACTAAAAATGGAACTGCCTTTTGACCTGTCAATTCCACTGCTGGGATTTTATCCTAAGAACCCTGAAACATCAATCCAAGAGAACCTATTCAACCCAATGTTCATAGCAGCACAATTTACAATAGCCAAGTGATGGAAGCAACCTAAGTGTCCATCAGCAAATGAGTGGATCAAAAAACTATGGTACATTTACACAATGGAATACTATGCAGCAGAAAGAAAAAAGGAGCCCCTACCCTTTATGACAGCATGGATGGAACTGGAGAGCATTATGTTCAGTGAAATAGGCCAGGCAGTGAGGGACAAATACCATATGATCTCACCTTTAACTGGAATTTAATCAGCAAAACAAGCAAGCAAGCAAAATATAACCAGAGACATTGAAATTAAGAACAAGCTGACAGTAACCAGAGGGGAGGTGGGAGGGGATAATGTGGGAAAGAGGGGAAAGGTTTTCAGGAACAACTATAAAGGACACATGGACAAAGCCAAGGGGGAGTGGAAGCAAGGGAGGGAGGTGGGGATGGTTGGGGTAGGGGTAAATGCAGACAACTGTAATTGAACAACAATAAAATAATTTTTTTAAAAGAAAGGGGGCAATGAGGGCTAGTTGCATCTCCCACCATGATAGAAATGACCTGACATTAGGGATCAATTCTTCTATTCATTCAAAATATACTAAAATCCTTCTATGTTCAGGTATTAGCATGAGGATGAAATGTCATGAACCATGGTGTAATGGGGATACAAGCACATAAGCAGAAAATTTTGTAAAATTTTGTGGAGAGAACCATGATAAAGAGAAGCAAAAGCTATAGTGGGAGGACTTAAGATGAGAGTCTAACCAAGCCCGAGAACATTTTTGCATAAAAGAGAAAGAGTGAGTGGGTGCTCCCTTAGGGAGCACCTAGACCAAATCAGGTCCACGAGAGGCACACTGAACATTTACTCACTAATCCCAAGAAAAAATCACCAAGTTATTATTATTAGCAATAGTGATGGTAGTATTTTAATATTAGTATCATTTCATTTTTAAAATGTGAAAGTGGATGTTTAAAGTGAAGTCACTTATTACATCAGTTACTTCTAAAGCATTAAAGAGCTTTTAGAAAAACAGATATAAAATCTCACAGAACTGACCCAGAAAAAAGTCTAACACAAATCCCCCTTGCTGTGACCTGAGAAGATTCCAAGGAGAAATAAAAAATATTTCATCCAGGACAGTATTGTAATTAATTATAATTAATTGTCTGTTTTCAATAAATAGTTATTATAATTTACTTGGTGCCTGGTTTAGGTTCTTGAGAATGTATAAGTAAATAAACATATCTCCAGTCTTTGAAGAGATTATAGGTTATTGATGGTAGAGCATCAATCATCAGGTCTTATTAATTTTACTTGCCTTCTCTTTGCTCTGTCTCCAATACTATCAGCCATCACATTTATATACACTTTTATAATGGTCCCCTTATAGCTCCTCATCTCATATCCTGCCTCCCTTTAATCTGTTCAGTGTAACTAGAGTGATCTTTGAAAACACATAGGTGTACTTTGATTTTTAACAAGGAAAATTAAATGTATCTTTGATCCCATCTTCTTTCTAAAATCAACAGAATTCAATGAACACAGAAAGAGAAAGATAAACTTTATGCTTTTCCCTCCTTTTTTACCCCTTACACACATGCACACACACTACACATGGCACATTAGAAGGGATTGGACTGTGAGTTGGTTCCTGCTAGTGGCACTTCTAATCACCACTAATTTTACATACACACACACATACACACAAAGATAAAGAAAAATGACTAACCTTATTCCATGATGATGGCAATACAAGAAAGTCAGCATAGGATCTAGAACAATACCTGCAAGAATAAGAGGGAAAAGGAAACTTGAAGAGGAAAGACCACTGAAGAACACCTCCCAAAATCATACAAAAAATGAAATAACATTTGTTACCAAACATATTTGTTGCATTTATAAAACACATACACAAATGTTTATGAATTAATAGCTCAAAAATATTTAGGGGCTAAAGAAATAAGAACAGCAAGATAAATGAACTAAACGACAAAGTCAAGAATAAAATGAAAGTAAAAAGCATAACAGTCGCTGCAACCTGCATTCAAAGCATCATCTGTATTGGTGGAAATAATGCTAGACCTATAGTAGTCATGTGTTCCATACTTGAGGAAAGTGATCTAAATAAATTAAACGGAGTTTAAAAAACTTTGGGAACAATGTTTACAGAAGACCAACAAAGGAGATAAAACCTACATATAATTGGTGTCACTAAGAGCACCATTAGGATAAATGAAAGAAAAAGTAAATCAAGTATCTGATGTGTAACTCTTTTGTTTAAAACTTCAAAATACTTCCCATTCCTGACAGAAGAAGCAGCCTAACAGTGCTAACGAATTTCTTCATGGTGTATCATGGTAGATATGGCTGGAGAGGCTAAGTAGGGGCCCCGTGAGGTAGGCCCTCATAACTCAAACAGGAATTCATTGCAGTGAGTATGACGGGAAGCCAGTGAGTGTTCTGAGAAAGGGCACAGCATCTTTGTGTTTTAGAACAGTAATTCTGCCTGTTGGGATAGAGGGAGAGGAGGGAATTTAGATTGTAGGAGTTTTAGTGATTCTGCCTACCTTAGAGTAAAACACACAGTAGATATTCAATACAATATTCTTGACTTGAAGGCAGCTATCCCACCTTGAAATGTGTTCACAAAAGCCTTCCATTAGTCAAAAGGAAGGAAATTTCTTCACACGCCATGGGAAGCTTCTTCTCCTAAGAAAATCACTTATTTCAGAATTCCAAGTGACCAAGGATTTATTTGCTTATTTTGTTTTGACTTTGTATGACAAATATTTCTAAGATGCATTTCAGGATGTTAATTAAAATTTCCATACTCATGACTCATCACTATACCCCAAGGCTCAACTTCTAATTTTAGGAATCCGAAGCCACTTGGTTAGAATGTGCCTGCTCTGAAACTTTCAAAGAATTCTTTTCTTGAGTGCTATCAGAAAATGTTCATCCATGGAGCCAGTGCCCCAGTCTGGGTTGCATTTTTTTGCATCACACTCTTATATGTTATTATTTTAATGCAGACTTGTAGGCTATCAAATGCTTTGCTTATTAGCCTGGGCAGAGAATATACACTGATCTAAAATAGAATAAGAAACACAATTTTCCCAGAAGCAACAAAAATTAGACCAGATATGTGTAAACTCCCTCACTTCTATGATCTAGATTGACTAGTTTCTTGAGAATCAAGAGCCCCAATTAAGTAACCAGACAGACTCATCCATTTAATAGCTGTACAACTTTGAGAAAATTTCTTATAAACTCTTTGGGTCCCAGAATCACCATCTATGAAATGGATAAAACTAACACAGTTTTTATAGGGCTATTAGAAGTACTAAATGAGAAAATAGTTTTAAAAGTACCCAATATAGTTTCTGATCTATATTTAAGGGCTTAATAAAAGATAGTCATTACTGTTTACAAGACCATTATTGTTATTAATGTCTCCTGTGCTAATGTATAACTTAGCATTTTGCACCTATAGCGTATTGTATAAATGTTTGTGTAATTTAATTTTATAGTTCCTAATAAAGCAGAATATATATTTCATTTAAAACAGTAGAGGCGGACTTCCACCAAGATGGCAGCGTAGGTGGATGCACTCGCTGCCCGCACGTCCAGAGTATCTAAACAACAAATGCAGTAGCGAAAAATTAAACAACCAGAACAGACAGAAACAAACTGAAGTGAAGTCCAACACCCAGGAGGTTGGAGAGGACAAACATCCAGGCCGGTAAGCGGGGCAGAACCAAGCAGAGGAGCGGAGTGAGAGACAGTTTGCATGGAGGGACTCACGCGGTGAGTGCCTGAACAGGGCGCAACCCCGAACAACGAGTGAATCCCGCAGGCCAGCGGTGTTTCCGGAGAGGCCAGTGGGAGCCAGCAGAGCCGAGACTGGCGGAAAAGGCGGTGGGGATCTGGGGAGCAGAGGGGTGACGGGAGCCGGCAGTGATCAGCAGTCACCACTGCTTCCTCCCAGGCCCCGCCCCCAGAGGAAACGTCACCCAAAAAGCGACCCAGGTTGCCGGCACCAGGGATCTGACAAGTGCACTGAGATAAAAAGAATGAAAATGGCCAAAATGAAAGATCAGAACAAATTACAACTAATGGATGACGACATAGTCAGCCTATCAGATGCTCAGTTTAAAATGCTGGTAATCAAAATACTAACAAAACTGGAAGAAAGGTGGATGCAAATAATTGAACAAATGAAGAATACAATAAAGATAATGGAGAAAGATTTACAGGGAACCAATAGGGAAAAAAAGGAAGCTGGGACTCAAACCAATGGGGTGGACCAGAAGGAAGAAACAAGAATTCAAAAAAATGAGGAGGGACTCAGGAACCTCAGAGACACTTGTAAACGACCCAACATCCGGATCATAGGGCTGCCAGAAGGACAAGAGGAACACCAAGAAATTGAACGTAGTTTTGAACAGATAATGAACGAGAACTTCTCAAACCTGGCAAAGGAAATAGGCTTCCTGAAAATCCAAGAAGCTCAGAGAACCCCAAAGAGTGGGACCCAAAGAGGAACACACCAAGGCACATCATAATTACATTACCCAAGATTAAGAATAAGGAGAAAATCTTGCAAGCAGCAAGAGAAAAGGAGACAGTTACCTACAAAGGAATCCCCATAAGACTGTCAGCGGATTTCTCAAAGGAGACCTTCCAAGCAAGAAGGGGCTGGAGAGAGATATTTCAAATCATGAA
>PVJI01023662.1:0-23049 GCA_004026765.1 Micronycteris hirsuta
CAGATAAGGTCAAGTTCAAGGAGTTCATCATCACCCAGCCTTTATTATATGAAATGTTAAAGGGATTTATATAAGGCATGGAGGGATATCAACAGGGGAGTGGTAGGGGGAGAGAGGGGGGGAAAGGTGCAGAGAATAAGTAGCATAAATGGTAGGTAGAAAACAGACAGGAGAAGGTTAAGAATAGTATAGGAAATGTAGAAGCCAAAGAACTTATGTGTATGACCTATGGACAAAAACTAAAGGGCGGGGAATGGGAGGTTGGGGTGGAGGGGAAGAAAGGGGGGGATGGGACAACTGTAATAGCATAATCAATAAAATATATTAAAAAATAAAATATATATTTCATGCAAATGGAAAAGAAAAAAAGCTGGGGTAGCAGTACTTATATCTAACAAAGTAGACTTTAAAACCAATTCTATAGTAAGAGACAAAGAAGGACACTACATAGTGATAAAGGGAACAATTCAAGAAGAGGATATAACCCTAGTAAACATTTACACATCAACACAGGAGCACCTAAATATATAAAGGAAATTTTGATGGACATAAAGGGAGAGATCGACAGAAATACAGTCATAGTAGGGAATTTTAACAAACATTGACTTCAAGGATAGATCTTCCAGACAGAAAATCAACAAGGAGACTGCTTCCTTAAACAACACACTATATCAAATGGATTTAATTGAAATCTTCAGAGTATTTCACCGCAAAGCAGCAGAATATAAATATTTTTCAAGGGCACATGGAACGTTTTATAGGATAGACCCCATGTTAGGACACAAAACAAGTCTCAATAAATTTAAGAAGATTGAAATTATATCAAGCATCTTCTCTGACCTCAATGCTATGAAACTATAACTCAATCACAAGAAGAACACTGAAAAAAATTCAAAGACATGGAAGTTAAATAACATGTTATTAAACAAGGAATGTGTCAACAAGAACAAGGAAGAAATCAAAAGATACCCTGAAACAAATGAAAATGAGGACACAACTATCCAAAATCTGTGGGACAATGGGAAACAATCCTAAGAGGGAAATTCATAGTATTAGCGGCCTATCTCAAAAAACAAGAAATAGCTCAAATAAACAATCTAACTTTAAACTTAAAGGAACTTGAAAAACAACAACAAGCAAAGTTCAAATTGAGTATAAGGATGGAAATAATAAAGATCGGAGCAGAAATAAATGAAATATAATCTAAAAAAGGTACAAAAGATCAATGAATCCAAGACCTGGTTCTTTGAAAACATAAACGAGATTGATAAAACTTCAACCAGACTCATCAAAAAAAAAAAAAAAAAGATTGCCTCTCTGAAGTATCTAAGTTTTCAAGTTTGTAAGTTTATGAAGTGGTTTTAACATGGGGTGTTTTGTTGTTGTGTGCCTTGTTTTGACTATGGAAAGACAGTTCAAGGAAAAACTAAATTCTATTAAAAAAAAAAAAAAAAAAAAAAAAAAAAAAAAAAAAAGAGAGAGAGAGAGAGAAAGGACCCAAGTAAATAAAATCAGAAATGAAAGAGGAGAAATAACAACTGACACCAAAGAAATACAAAAGATTGTAAGCAAATATTATGAAAAACTATACACCAACAAACTGGAAAACGTGGACAATATAGATAAATTCCTAGAAACATAAATATTCCAAAAATAAATAAGGAAAAATAAGAGAATCCGAATAGACAGATTACACCTAGTGAAACTGAAGCAGTAATCAAAAATTTCCCAACAAACAAAAGCCCTGGACCAGATGGCTGCACAGGTGAATTTTACCAAACATTCTGAGAAGAATGAACACCACTCCTTCTGAAGCTATTTAATAAAATTCAAGTGGAGGGAAGGCTCCAAAACTCATTTTACTACGCCAGCATTATCTTAAATCTAAAACTGGATAAAGACAGTACAAAAAAAAGAAAATTATAGGTCAATATCCCTGATGAACATAGATGCCAAAATCCTTACCAAATGTTAGCAAAATGAATACAGAAAGGCAACAAAAACATCATACACCATTATCAAGTGGGATTTATTTGGGGAATGCAAGAATGGTACAAAATTCACAAACCAATAAATGTGATTCACCACATAAACAAAAAGAAGGACAACAACCCAGGGTTCCAGTGCAGGTAAATAAAGCCAAAATACCTCTGACTATAAAAACCCTGTGGGGGTTGTGGTGGCAGAAGAAATTCCCAGATTCATGGGAGAGATAGTTGGAGAGACCTAAAGGGTCCCAGAACATACACAAACCCATCCACCAAGGAATCAGCACCAGAAGGGCCCAATTTGCTTGTGGGTAGCAGAGGAACTGACTGAAAGACAGCCGAGAGCCAAGCAAGTGCCGTTGTTCCCTCTCGGACCCCTCCCCTACATACAGCACCACAATGCAGCAACTTGGCTTGCCCCAGCCTGGGGAATACCTAAGGCTCCGCCCTTTACAATATAATACGTGCAACGAGACAAAAAAATATGGCTGAAATGAAAAAACAAATCAAAACTCCAGGAAAAGAACTAAGTGACAAGGAGATAGCCAATCTATCAGATGCAGAGTTTAAAACAATGGTAATCAGGATGCTCACAGAAATGGTTGAGTATGGTCACAAAATAGAGGAAAAAGTGAAAGCTAGGCAAAGTGAAATAAAGTGAGGGGCACAATAAAGTGAATAGGCAAAGTGACGGGAAGGAAACCAGGATACAAATCAATGATTTGGAGCAGAAGGAAGAAATAAACATTCAACCAGAGCAGAATGAAGAAACAAGAATTCACCAAAAAATGAGGAGAGGTTAGGAACCTCCAGGACAACTTTAAGTGTTCCAACATCTGAATCATAGGGGTGCCAGAAGGAGAAGAGGAAGAGCAAGAAATTGAAAACTTATTTGAAAAAGTAATGAAGGAGAACTTCCCCAATCTGGTGGAGAAAATAGACTTCCAGAAAGTCCAGGAAGCTCAGAGAATCCCAAAGAAGTTGGACCCAAGGAAGCACACACCAAGGCATATCATAATTACATTACCCAAGATTAAAGATAAAGAGAGAATCTTAAAAAGCAGCAAGAGGAAAGTAGTTACCTACAAAGGAGTTCCCATAAGACTATAAGCTTATTTATCAAAAGAAACCTTGCAGGCAACAAGGGGCTGGAAAGAAGTATTCAAATTTATGTAAGGCAAGGACTTACATCCAAGATTACTCTATCCAGCAAAGCTATCATTTAGAATGGAAGGGTATATAAAGTGCTTCCCAGATAAGGTCAAGTTAAAGTAGTTCATCATCATCAAGCCCTTATTATATGAAATGTTAAAGAGACTTATCTAAGAAAAAGAAGATCAAAACTATGAACAGTAAAATGACAACAAACTCACAACTATCAACAAACAAACTTAAAACAAAAACAAACTCAGCAAACAACTAGAACAGGAACAGATTTACAGAAATAGAGATCACATAGAAGGATATCAGCAGGGAGGGAGGGGGAGAATGGGGGACAAGGTACAGGGAATAAGAAGCATAAATGGCAGGTATATAATAGACAGGGGGAGGTAAAGAATAGTACGGGAAATGCAGAAGCCAAAGAACTTATATGTACAGCCCATGGACATGAACTAACATGGGGGAATGCTGCAGGGTTGGGGGTTGCAGGGCGGAGGAAAGTAAAGGGGAGAGAATTGTAACAACTGTAATCACATAATCAATAAAATACGTTTTCAAAAAAAATTTTACGTGTTCCCCTTCTCCATATCCTCACCAACACTTGTTTGTTGATTTACTGATGATAGCCATTCTGACAGGTGTGACGTGATATCTCATTGTGAATTTAATTTGCATTTCTCTGATGATTAGTAACATTGAGCATCTTTTCATGTGTCTATTGACCATCTGTAGGTTCTCTTTGGAGAAATGTCTACTCAGGACCTTTGCCCATTTTTTTCAGTTGTATTTTTTGGAGCATTTTTTGGTGTTGAGTTTTATAAATTCTTTATATTTTGGATATTAATCCCTTATCAGATGTATTAGTGAATATGTTCTCCATTCAGTGACTTGTCTTCATTTTTTTGATGGCTTCCTTTTATGTGCAAAAACTTTTTTGTTTGATATAGTCCCATTTGTTTTTTTCTTTTGTTTCCCTTGCCTGGGGAGATATATCAGAAAAATTATTGCTGTGATAAATGTCTGAATTTTACTGCCTATGGTTTTATGCAGGATTTTTGTGGTTTTGAGTCTAATATTTGTCTTTAATCCATTTTGAGTTTCTTTTTGTGCGTGGTGTAAGAAAGTGGTCTACTTTAATATTTTGCATGTATCTCTGTTCAGTTTTTCCAATGGCATTTATTGAATACACTGCCTTACCCCATTGTATGTTTTCCCTCTTTGGTCAAATACTAATTGACTATAAAGGTGTGGGTTTATTTCCGGGCTCTCTATTCTGTTCCATTGATCAATATGTCAATTTTTATTCTGGCCCCATGATGTTTTGATTAGTATGGCCTTGTAGTATAGTTTGATATTAGGTACTGTGATTCCTCCAACTTTGTCCTTGTTTCTCAAGATTGCTGTTGCTTTTTGGGGTCTTTTGTGGTTCCATACAAATTTTTGAAACATTTGTTCTAGTTCTGTGAAATACAACCATTGGTATCTTGATTAGAATTGCATAGAATCTGTAGATTTTGGGAAGTAGTATGGACATTTTAATGATTTTAATTCTTCCTATCCATGAACACAGTATGTGCTTCCACTTACTTGAATCTTCCTCAATTTCTTTCTTCAGTGTCTTGCGGTTTTCAAAATACAGGCCTTTTACATTTTTGGTTGCATTCATTCTTTTTGAAGCAATTGTGAATGGAACTGTTTTCTTAGTTTGGCTTTCTGATAGTTTGTTGATGGCATATAAAAATGCAATTGATACCTGGATATTTATTTTGTGTCCCGCTACGTTACTGAATTCATTGATTAGTTCTAGTAGTTTCTTGGTGGAATCTTTCAGGTTCTCTATATAAAGTATCATGTCATCTGCAAATGACAGTTTTATTTCACTTCTAATTTAAACACCTTTTATTTCCTTTTTTGTGTCTGATTGCTGTGGTTAGGACTTTCAGTATTGTGTTAAGTAAGAGTGGTGAAAGTGGACATCCCTGTCTTGTTCCCAATCTTAAGAGGAACGCTTGTAGTTTTTGCTGTGGGTTTGTCATATAGGGCCTTTATTATGTTTAGGTATGTTCCTTCTATTCCCACTTTGCTGAGAGTTTTTATCATAAATTGGTGCTGGATTTTATTAAATTCTTTTCCTGTGTCTATTGATATTATCATATAATTTTTATCCTTCATTTTATTTGTATGCTGTATCACACTCATTGATTTGCAAATATTATACCAACCTTGCATCTCCAGAATAAATTCCACTTGATCATGGCATATGATCTTTTTTTTTTAAGATTTTATTTATTTACTTTTAGAGAGAGGGGAAGGGAGGGAGAAAGAGAGAGAGAGAAACAGCAATATATGGTTGCCTCTCACACGGCCCCCGCCGGGGACCCGGCCCGCAACCCAGGCATGCGCCCTGACTGGAAATCGAACCGGGACCCTCTGGTTCCCAGCCCGCGCTCAATCCACTGAGCTACACCAGCCAGGGCAGCATATGATCTTTTTAATGTATTTCTGAATTTGGTTTGCTAACATTTTGTTGAGGATTTTAGCATCTATGTTCATCAGGGATATTGGTCTATAATTGTCTTTCTCTGTAGTGTCTTTATCTGCTTTTGGAATTAGGGTAATGCAAGCCTCATAAAATGAGTTTCAGAGTCTTCCCTCCTCTTAAAATTTTTCGAGTAGTTTGAGAGGAATGGGTGTTAGTTCTTTTCTAAATGTTTGGTTGAATTCACCTGTGAAGCCTTCTGGTCCAGGATTTTGGATTTGGGGGAGTTGGCTTTTTTTATTACTGCTACAATTTTGCTAGTTGTACTTGACATACCTATCAATAATTATGTTAAAAATAAATAAACTATATGCTTTAATCAAAAAACATAAGGAGGCTGAATGCACAAAAATAAAAAGACACATTTGTATGCTGCCTGCCAGACATACAAATTGAAAATGTGAAATGGAAAAAAATATTCCATGCAACTATAAATGAAAAGAAAGCTGGAGTAGCAATACTCTTATAAATACTCATAAGAGATTTGAATACAAAGATTGTAAAAAGAGACGAAAAAGACATTGCATAATGATAAAGGGGTAAATAAAAGAAGAGGATGTAATAATGGTACACATCTATATATTCAATATAGGAACACTTAAGTGTATAAAACAAATATTATCAGCTGTAAAGGCAGAAATTGACAGTCTACAATAGTAGTAGGGTACTTGAACCCACTTAAATCAGTTGACAACCATCTGGACAGAAAATCAAGGAAATAATGGCCTAACCCTCACATTAGAACAGACTGACTAAACAGATATTTTTAGGACATTTATTCCAAAAACTGCAGAATACATGTTTTTTCAAGTGCGCATGAAACATTCTCAAGATTTATGAAATATCAGGCCACAACTCAAAAATCAATAAAATCAAGAAATCTAAAATTGCCATGCATCTTTTCCAACCACAATGCTGTGAAATTAGAAATCAACTACAAGAAGGAAACTGGATGGAAAAATCACATGAAGACTAAACAGCACGCTACTAAAGAACCAAAGGATCAAAAAGTAAATCAAACAGGAAATCCAAAAATACCTTGAGACAAATGAAAACACAACTCCCCAAAATTTACACGATGCAGAGACAGCATTTCTAAGAGGAAATTCATAGGTATACAGGCCTACCTCAACAAACAGGAAAATCCCAAAACAACCTAACTCTACACCTACAGGAACTAGAAAAAGAAAAAAGAAAAAACTAAAGTAAGTAGAAAGAAGGAAATAGTGAAGGCCAGAGCAGAAATAAAATAGAAACGAAAACAATAACAGAAAAAAAATCAAGGAAACAAAGAGCTGTTTCTTTAAAAAGGTGAGAAAATTTGACAAAGCTTTAACCAGAATCAAGAAAAAAGAGTGCCCAAAATTTATAAAATCGAAAATGAAGAAGTTGCAACCAACACCACAGCAATACAAAAGGTTACTAATGAATACTATGAGCAATTATATGCCAACAAATTGTACAACCTAAAAGAAATAATCTCTAGACTTCACAACCTAAAAGAAATAAATAATTTCTAGAAGAGTACAACCTTCCAAGACTGAAATAAAAAAGAAACACAAAATCTAAATAGACAAATTACTAGCAATGAAATTGAAGCAGTAATAAAAAAAAACTCCCAATAAAAAAAAGCCCAGGACAAGATAGCCTCATAGGTAATTTCAATTAAAATTTAAAGAATTAATACCTATCGTTCTCTAAGTATTCCAAAACATGAAAGAGGAAGGCAGCTTCCAAATGCATCTTCTGATGCCTGATACCAAAACCAGATAAAGACACTGTAAGAAAAGAAAATTACAAGCCAATACCCCTGATGAACATAGATATAAAAATTCATAACAAAATATGAACAAACCAAATTCAACAATACATAAAAGTATCATACACCATGATCAAGTTGGATTTATTCCAGGACTTCTAGAATGTTTCGGTATCACCAAATCAATCAATGTGATACACCACATCAACAAAACCAAGGAAAACAGTATATGATCATCTCAATAGATGCATCTCAACAAAACATGTGACAAAATTCAACATCCGTTTATGACAAAAACTCTCAACAAAGTGGATATAGAGGGAATATACTGCAACATCATAAAGGCTATATATAACAAATTCCAGCTAACATCAAACTCAATGGTAAAAAGCTCAAAGCTTTTCCTGTAAGATCAGGAACAAGACATGGATGCTGTGTTGCAACCAATCAAGGCTGGGCAGATCCACTCTTGCCTCTGGTAGATGGAAGAAAATTCACAGAGCCATAGGGATGCTTGACGTCTTTATTGGTGGGCGGGTGACCACGCAAGACACAAGCTGCATGCCTCCCCAGTGGGAATCCCCTATTTAAATACTAGAGGGCAACAAAGCCGGAAAACTGCCAAACCCTTACATAACATACTAGTTCTGCACATGTGAGCTCACTTTATGTTATGGGAACAGTTTATCAGACCCAGTCTCAAGGCTATGAGAACACTGGTTATCAGGCCCCTCTAAGGCTATGGGAACTTGGCTCCTCTTAGTTACCCAGACACCTGGGTGAGAAAACCAGAATGCCTCCACTTACCCTACAGATGCCTATGATCATCACTCTTGTTCAATATATTATTGGGAAACCTAGCAACAGCAATCAAACAATTAAAAGAAATATTCAAAATCCAAAATGTCACTATTTGCAAGTGACATGATACTGTTACCAGACAGTACATGGGGTTCTGCTACCTGCCACCACTCTCAAGGCAAAAATTCCAGAGGCAAAGTTTTTATGATAAAGGAAAGGAATCTTTATTCAAAAGCAAATACTTAGGCCTATTAAATCAGAGCTTTAATCACTTAAGCCTATCAATTAAGGCTAAATCTAACACCTGAGTTCTCCTATCTTTTTCCCTGTTTTTAGTTATCTTGTTATATAGGGTTAGTTTGCAAGCTAAAAACAACATAATATACAAAAACTACATAACTTTAGGAAAACAGCAGGCTTCTGCCTCAGAGCCTGTTCCCTCTAGAACACCCAAAGAATAAACCTGCCACCCTGATCCTAGACTGTGCCCAGAGTTCCTTCCCACACAAAATACCATCCATTGGGAAATGAAGGCAGCTGCAGCATGGTTATCCAGGCATCCTCAAGGAAGAGCCTGAGAGCTCCAGTCAGAACCAGAGCCTCAGAGACAGCCAGCTCAGGAGCCAGAGAGTCCTCCCTGACGCAAAACCAGATAAAGACACTACAAGAAAAGAAAATTACAAGGCAATACCCCTGATGAACATAGATACAAAAATTCATAACAAAATATGAACAAACCCTCTTTTATTCCCTCTTTTTATTCTCATTGGCTCTGGAGTCATTCAGCTTCTCAGCCAGTCACACAATTGCCTCTGCAAACTCCTCTTACGGCCCCTCCCTACTTCTCCCCAGTGATCTAAGATATCTTAAGCAGATCTATCTTTAACAATACTATATAGAGGAAACACTAAAGATTCCACCAAAAAACTATTAGAACTGATAAGTGAATTCAGTAAACTTGAAGAGCAAAAAATTAATATACAGAAGTCTATACACTAACTACAAATGATCAGAAAGAGAAAATTTTTTAATCCCATTTATAGTTATAATAAAATATCCTGGAATAAATTTAACCAAGGAGGTGAAATACCTTTAATCTGAAAACCATAAAACATTGAAGAAAGAAATTTTAAAAGATACAAATAGATGGAAGGTTATACCATGCTCAGGAATTTGAAAGACAAATATCATTAAAATGTCCATACTACTAAGAGCACTCTACAGATTCAATGCAATCCCTATCAAAATACTAATGGCATTCTTCTCAGAACTACAACAAATAATCCTAAAATTTATAAGGAACCACAACAAAACTCTGACTAGCCAAAGCAATATTAAGAAAGAAGGACAAAGTTGGAGGTATCATGCTCCCTGACTTCAAACTATACCACAAAGATACAATAATAAAAACAGTATGGACCTGGCACCAAAACACACACACACACACACACACACACACACACACACACACACACACACACACACACAGATCAGCAGAACAGAATAGGGAGCCCCATAACAAACCCTCACTCTTATGGCCTACTAATCCATGACAAAGGAGGCAACAATAGTCAATGCAAAAATTACAGTGTCTTCTTTTGGAAAGAATGTTAGAAAGACTCGACAAATACTTGGAAAAATAATGAAACTGGGTCATCTTCTTACACCCTATACAAAAATAAACTGGATTAAGACCCAACACCATAAAACTCCTAGAAGAAAACATAGGCAATAAACTCTCTGACATTGCTCTTAGTAATGTTTTTTTCTGAGACATCTCCACAGGCAAGGGAAACAAAAGAAAAATAAACAAATAATGACTACATCAAACTAAATGCTTTTGCAATAGCAAAGAAAACTATTAACAAAACTCAAACACAACCCACCAATTGGGAGAATATGTTTGCCAATGATCCATCTGATAAGGGGTTAATATCTAAAATTTATAAAGAACTCATACAACTTAACACCAGAAAGCACAAACAATCCAATTAAAAAATAGGCAGAGGACCTGAATAAACACTTCTCCAAAGAGGACCTACAGATCGCCAACAGATGTATGAAAAGATGCTCAATGTTACTAATCATCAAAGAAATGCAAACTAAAACCAAAATGAGGGATCACCGCACACCCATCAGAATGACTTTCATCAATAAAATCACCAAAAAAAGTGTTGACAAGGTTGTAGAGAAAAGGGAAACTTCATGCATTTTTTGTGGGATTGCAAATTGCTGCAGCCACTATGGAAAGCAATATGAAAGTTCATCAAAAAATTAAAAATAGAACTACTATATGTCCCAGCAAGTTTACTTCTCGGTATTAATCCCCAACAACAACAAAAAAAAATCCAAATCACTGCGCTGACAGGTGTGGCTCAGTTGCTTGGGCATTCTCTTACAAAATGAAAGGTCACCAGTTCAATTCCGGGTCAGGACACATGCCTGGGTTGCAGGTTCAATCCCCAGTTGGAGGCGTGCAAGAGGCAACCAATTGATCTTTCTCTTCCTCTCTTTCTCCCTCCCTTCCCCTCTCTCTAAAAATAAATAAATAAATAAAAACACCCTATGTTCATGGCAACATCATTTGGAGAGAAACATTGATGTGTGAGAAAAATATCGATCAATCAGCTGACACTTGCACTCCCTCAACCAGGCGCCTGGCCCACAACCCAGGCATGTGCCCTGACTGGGAATCAAACCAATAACCGTTTAGTTCCCAGACCGGTGTTCAATCCACTAAGCCCTACCAGCCAGGGCTAAAATCATACATTTTAAAAAGAGGTCCCCTCAAAATTTCAAGTACCCACCTGGAACTATACATGTTTATTACAATATTATTGACTATATTCCCTATGCTATATTCTACATCCTGGTGACTATTCTGTAATTACCAATCTATACTTCTTAATCCCTTCACCTTTTTCACTCAGCCCCGCCAAACCCCCTCCCATCTGGCAACCATAAGTCTGTTCTCTATACCTATGAGCCTGTTTCTATTTTGTTTGTTTATTTTGTTGCTTATATTATACATATAAGTGAAATCTTATGCTATTTGTCTAGCTTTGTCTGACTTATTTCACTTAGCATAATACCCTCTTGGTCCATCCTGCTGATGGAAATGGTAAGATTTCATTCTTTATTATGGCAGAGTAGTATTCCATTGTATATATGTATCACATTTTTATCCACTTGTCTCTTAATTGACACTTGGATTGCTTTCATATCTTGGTATTGTAAATAATGCAGCAATTAACATGGGAATGCATATATTCTTTTGAATTAGTGTTTTGAGTTTCTTCAGATATATACCCAGAAGTGGAATCACTGGGTTATGGGACAATTTTATTTTTAATATTCTGAGGAAGCTCCATACAATTTCCCATAGTGGTTGCACCAATCTGCATTCAAACAAATGGTACACCAGCATTTTCTTTTCTCCACATCCTCACCAACTCAATGTTTTTTAATTAATTGATTACAGCCATTCTGACAGGTAGTATTTCATTTTTGTTTGAATTTGTATTTCTCTGATGATTAATGATGTTGAACTTTTCACATCTGTATTAGCCATCAGTTAGTCCTCTTTAAAGAAGTGTTTATTCAGGTCTTCTGCCCACTGTTTAATTAGGTTGTTTGTTTTTCTGGTATTGAGTTGTCTGAGTTCTTTATTAATTTTGAATATTAACCCCTAGTCAGATGTATTATTGGAATATCTTCTTTCAATCAGGAGGCTGCCTTTTCATTTTGTTGATGGTTTCCCTTGCTGTGCAAAAACTTTAGTTTGATGTAGTTCCACTTGTTTATTTCTTTTTTCGTTTCCCTTCCCCTAAGAGATATAGTACAAAATATACTACTGAGAGAAATTTCAGAGCAGATCTGACAGAAAATCGAACCGAGAGGAAGTCCGACAACCAAGGAGTTAAAGAAGACACTTACAACCAGTCTGGTAAGCGGGGCAGAGCCGGGCGGAGAGAGAGCACGCGCCACTCCGCGAGCCCGGTGGTGAGCGCACGGCAAGACCGCAGTTTGTGGAGTAGTGCTGGCAACGCTGCAGCACGCTGAGACGGGTGTGCCTGACCAAAACGCAGCCAGCGCCCAGCCCACTCGGAACTAGCGGGGCCGAGACTGGTGGACCGGGCAGGTCCTAATTTGAGTACAGACAAACCGGGAGAAAAAGCAGGGGGCAACCCATCAAAGTGGGGAAATAAAACCTCAAACCACCGATGGAAAACACCTGTGGGAGGTGAGACGGCGGGAGGAACTCCCGGCCTCACAGGAGAGTTCGTTGGGGAGACCCACGAGGGCTTGCAACTGTGCGGGCAGGTCCACCGACCCTGGAGCGACCCCGGAGCCAGCGCAGAGGGGCTCAACTTGCTTGTGGGAATCGGAGTGGGTGCGGAGAGAGGAGCAAGTGCCATTGTTCTCGCAGGTCCTGCCCCCACAGGCTGTGTCACAGCACAGCGACTAGGGTTACCCCGCCCCACAGACAGCATCACAAAATAGCAACGTGAGTTGACCCGCCCTGGTGAACACCTAAGGCTCCACCCCTTAAAGTAACAGGCACACCGAGGGGGGAAAAATGGCCCAAATGAAAGAACAGATCAAAGCTCCAGAACTAACCGACCAAGAGATAGCCAACCTATCAGATGCAGTTTAAAACACTGGTAATCAGGTTGGCCACAGAATTCGATGAAAAATTATCACAATTACTTGAACAAATGAGGCAATTACTTGAACAAATGAGGAGAGATCTGCAGGGAACCAATAGGGATAAGAAGGAAACTGGGACTCAAATCAACGGAGTGGACCAGCAGAAAGAAAAAAACATCCAACCAGAAAAGAATGAAGAAACAAGAATTCAAAAAACAGAGGAGGGGCTCAGAAACCTCCAGGACATCTATAAACGGCCCAACATATGGATCATAAGGCTGCCAGAAGGAGAAGAGGAAGACCAAGAGATTGAAAACCTATTTGAACAAATAATGATCGAGAACTTCCCCAAGCTGGTGAAGGAAATACTTTCAGGACGTCCAGGAAGCTCAGAGAGTCCCAAAGAGGTTGGACCCAAAGAGGAACACACCAAGACATCATAATTACATTACCCAAGATTAAAGATAAGGAGAGAATCCTAGAAGCAGCAAGAGAAAAGGAGACATTTACCTACAAAGGAATCCCCATAAGACTGTCAGCTGATTTCTCAAAAGAGACCTTACAGGCAATAAGGGGCTGGAGAGAAGTATTCCGAGTCATGAAAGGCAAGGACCTACATCCAAGAATACTCTATCCAGCAAAGCTATCATTTAGAATGGAAGGGCAGATAAAGTGCTTCTCAGATAAGGTCAAGTTCAAGAAGTTCATCATCACCCAGCCTTTATTGTATGAAATGTTAAAGGGATTTATATAAGATATGGAGGAATATCAACAAGGGAGTGGTAGGGAGAGAAGGCGGAAAGGGGCGCAGAATAAGTAGCATAAATGGGAGCTAGAAAACAGACAGGGGGAGGTTAAGAATAGTATAGGAAATGCAGAAGCAAAAGAACTGATGTGTATGACCTATGGACAAAACTAAAGGGTGGGGAAAGGGGGGGTAAGGGTTGGAGGGGAAGAAAGGGGGGAATGGGACAACTGTAATAGCATAATCAATAAAATATAAAAAAAGAAAAAAATGTCAGAGATTTTATTGCCTATGTATTTTTCTAGGAGTTTTATGATTTTGAGTCTTACATTTAATTATATAATGCATTTTGAGTTTGTTCTTGTATATGGTATAAGAAGTTGGTTTAGATTCATTGTTTGCATGTATCTGTCCAATTTTCCCACCACTTATTGAATAGACTGTCTCTACCCCATTGTATGGTCTTGCTTCTTGCTTCCATTGGTCAAAGATTAACTGACCATAGAAGCATGGGTTTATATCTGGGTTTTCTATTATATTCCATTGATTTATATGTCTGATTTTATACCAGTACCATGCTGTTTTAATTACTTATAGCCTTGTAGTATAGTTTGATATCAGGTGGCATGATTTCTCTAACTGTCTTTCTCAAAATTGCTGTGGCTATTCTGTGTCTTTTGTGTTTCCAAAAAAAATTTTGGATTATTTATTCTAATGCTGTGGAAAACATCACTGGAATTTTGATAGGAATTGCATCGCATCTATAGATTGCCTTGGGTAGCATGGACATTTTAATGATGTTAATTCTTCCTATCCATGAGCACAGTATATGCTTCCATTTATTTACCTCCTTGGTTGAATTTATTCTTATTATTTTTTGATGCAATTGTAAATGAGATTGTTTTCTTTTTTAAGTATATTTTATTGACTATGCTATTACAGTTTTCCCAATATTTCCCCCTTTATCCCCCTTCTCCCCTGTATCCCCCAACCCTCCAGCATTCCCCACCCCCCTAGTTCATGTCCAGGGGTTGTATATATAAGCTCTTTGACTTCTCTGTTTCCCATACCATTCTTTATCTTTCCCTGTCTGTTTTTTTTTTTACATTTTATTTATTTATTTTTTGAGAGAGGAGAAGGAAGGGAGAAAGAGCAATGTATGGTTGTCTCTCACATGGCCCTCACTGGGACCTGGCCTGCAACCCAGGCATGTGCCCCGACTGGGAATCGAACTGGGACCGCCTGGTTCCCAGCCCACGCTCAATCCACTGAGCTACACCAGCTGGGCTCCCTGTCTATTTTTAAAGAATATTTTATTGATTATGCTATTACAGTTTTCCCAATTTTTCCCCTTTATCCCACCTCTGCCCTGCACCCTCCAAACCTTGAGCATTCCCTCCCCTTAGTTCATGTTCATGGGTTGTACATATAAGTTCTTTGACTTCTCTGTTTCCTACATTCTTAACCTCCCCCTGTCTATTTTATGCCTACTAATTATGCTTCTTATTTCCTGTACCTTTCCCCCCTATTCTTCTCCTTCCCTTCCGCACTGAAAACCCTCAATGTGATCTCCATTTCCCTGATTCTGTTCCTGTTCTAGTTGTTTGCTTAGTTTTTGTTTTCATTGTTGTTGTTGTTTTTAGGTTCAGTTGTTGATAGTTGTGAGTTTGTTGTCATTTACTGTTCATAGTTTTTGATCTCCTTCAGTTTCTTAGATTTTAACATTTTAACATTTCATACAAGGGCTTGGTGATGATGATCCCTTTTAACTTGACCTTATCTGGGAAGCACTTTATCTGCCCTTCCATTATAAATGATAGCCTTGTTGGATAGAGCAATCTTGGATACAGGCCCTTGCCTTTCATGACTTCAATACTTCTTTCCAGCCCCTTCTTGTCTGCAAGGTCTCTTTTGAGAAATCAGCTGCTAGTCTTATGGGAACTCCTTTGTAGGTAACTGTTTCCTTTTCTCTTGCTGCTTTTAAGATTCTCTTTATCTTTAATCTTGGGTAACTTAATGATGATGTGCCTTGGTGTGTTCCTCTTTGGATCCAGCTTCTTTGGGACTCTCTGAGCTTCCTGGACTTCCCAGGAGTCTATTTCCTTTACCAGATTGGGGAAGTTTTCCTTCATTATTTGTTCAAATAAGTTTTTAATTTCTTGCTTTTGTTCTTCTCCCTCTGGCACCACTATGATTCTGATGTTAGAGTGCTTATAGTTGTCCCAGAGCTTCCTAAGTCCTCATTTTTTTGAATTCTTGATTCTTCATTCGGTTCCACTTGAATGTTTATTTCTTCCTTTTGTTCCAAATCATTGATTTGAGTCCCTGTTTCCTTCCCTTCACTGTTGGTTCCCTATATATTTTTCTTTATTTCACTTTGGGTAGCCTTCATTTGTTCCTTAATTTTGCAACTGAGCTCAGCCATTTCTGTGAGCAACCTGATTACCAGTGTTTTGAACTCTGCATCAGATAGGTTGGCTATCTTGTCATTGCTTAGCTCTTTTTCTGGAGTTTTGATATGTTCTTTCATTTGGGCCATATTTCTTTGTCTTGGTGCACCTGTTATGTTGTAAGGGGTGGGGCCTTAGGTATTCAACTGGGCGAGACAACCCTCTTTGCTGCGTTCTGGTGCTGTCTGGTGGGGAGGGGTCAATCAGAGAGGGAACAACGCTACTCGCTTACTCTGCTGTAGCCCCACTTTCCAACAAACTCTCTTGTGAGACTGGAGTTTCTCCCATCATGGCAGTGTCCACAGTAATTTACAGCTAGCTTTGAGTCTGTAGTTTCCTGTTCAGCTATCCTTGCTTCACCCGCACAATCTGCTGCCTTGCTGCATGTCCTCTCTGCTTGGCTGCCCATCTCCGCCCCACCTACCGGTCTGGGTGAATGTTTCTTTAATTCCTTGGTTGTTGGACTTCCATGCAGTTTTATTTTCTGGTACTTCTGGTTATTTATTGTTTTTAGATTGGTTGTTATCCTTCTTTCGGTTGTGCAAGGAAGTAATACATTTCTACCTATGTCTCTATCTTGGCTGGAACTCCTCAAGATTGTTTGTTTAGTTTCACTTTCTGATAGTTTATCATTGTTATATAAAAATGTAACCTATTTCTGAATATTAATTTTGTAGCCTGCTACTTTACTGAATTCATTTTTGTACTGAATTCATTTATAAATTCTAGTAGACTTTTGGTGGAATCTTTAGGGTTCTCTATATACGATATCATATCATCTACAAATAATGACAGTTTCAATTCTTTCTTTCCAATTTGAACACCTTTTATTTATTCTTATCTGATTGCTGTTGCTAAGGGTGGTGAGAATTAATATACCTGTCTTGTTCCTGATTTTAAGGGAAATTATTTTAGTTTTTACTCATTGAGTATGATGTTAGCTAGGAGTTTGTCATATATGGCTTTTATTATGTTGGGGTATATTCTCTCTATTCCCACTTTGCTGAGAATTTTTATCATAAATGGATGCTGGATTTTATCAACTGTTCATTCTGCATCTATTAATATGATTGTATTATTTTTATCCTTCATTTTATGTGGTGGATAACATTAACTGATTTGTGGATATTGTACCAAGCTTGCATCCCATGTATCAATCCCACTTGATCATGGTGTATGGTCTTTTTAATGCACTGCTAAATTCAGTTTCCTAATATTTTGTTGAGGATATATTATCTATGTTCATCATAGAGATTGGTGTATAATTTTCTTTCTTGTCATGTATTTTTCTGGTTTTTGAATCAGAGTAATGCTGGCTTCATAAAATAAGCATGGTAGTCTTCCTTTCTCTTCTATTTTTTGGAAATAGTTTGAGAAGTATAGGTGCTAGTTCCTCTTTGAATGTTTGGTAAATTCACCTGTGCATCCATCCAGTCCAGGACTTTTGTTTATTGTTTTTTTTTTTTAATTGCTGCTTCAATTTCACTAGTTGTAATCGTTCTGCTTAGATTTTCTCTTTCTTCTTGATTCAGTTTTGGAATATTTTATATTTCTAGGAATTTATCCATTTCTTTCAGATTGTGCATGTGTTGGCAAATGATTGTTCATAGTAATTTATTACAATCCTTGTATTTCTGTAGTGTCTGTAGTTACTTCTCTTTCATTTCTGGTTTTATTTATTTGGGTCCGATCTCTCCTTTTCTTTATGAGACTCATTAAATGTTTATCGATCTTTTTACCTTTTCAAAGAACCAGCTCTTTGTTTCATTAATCTTTGGTCTTTTTCAGGCTTTATTTCATTTTTTTTCCACTCTGATCTTAATTATTTCCTTCCTTCTACTTGGGCTTTGTTTATTGTTCTTTTTCTAGTTATTTCATGTGAAAAGTTAATTTGAGATTTTTCTTGTTTCTTGAGGTAAGCCTATAATGCTATGTATATATGACTTAGGGCTGTTTTACTGTGTTCCATAGATTTTGGGTTGTTATGTTTTCATTTTGACTTGTCTCAAGGTATCTTTTGATTTCTTCTTTGATCTCATTGGTAACCTATTTATTGTTTAGTAACATATTATTTAGCTCTCTGTGTTTGTGAGTTTCTCAGATATTTTTCCTTGTAACTGATTTCTAGTTTTATATCATTGTGCTCAAAGAAAATGCTTAAAATTATTTTAATCTTCTTAAATTTACTGAGGCTTCTTTTATGGACTAACATGTGGTTTATCCTGGAAAATGTTCTAGCACACTAGAAGAAAATGTATATCCTGCAGTTTTAGGGTGTTATGCTCAGAAAATATCAATTAAATCTATCTGGTCCAATATATTATTTAAGACTGATTTCCAGGGATCCAAGATGGTGGAAGAGTGAATGGAAGTTACACTTAGCTCCTTCCAGGACCAATCTGGAGTTACAACTAAATTGTGGAGAAATAACCTAGAATAAACAACTGAACAACAGTGACAGAAACCTTATAACCACAGACAGACAGAAGAATCAGCTTCAGCACAACCTGACTGGTAGGGAGTGTGGTGAAAACATGAGAGAGCTGGTTGGGCACCCATAGGCGGCAGCTGAAGGGCCAGAGGGATATTTAAGCAACTGGTTGCATCTCCCTGAGAAGTGTGGGGTCTAAACCCTAAGCTGAGATCCCCAGCCTAAAGCACCAAAGCCCAAAAAGTACGTAGATAATATCCAGCAGCGAAAAGGAGCAGGGTTGCTCTCTGCCTGAGACAGACAGCTGTAGATGCAACAGCCATTTAAAGGGCCAACGCATAAATTTTCATTTGCAGTCACTTACCCAGGCTCCAGTAAAGGGGGGTACAGAGTGTACTAGAAACACTTGAGGAGAGTCTGGGGACAGAATCTTTGGGGAGAGAACTGAGAGAGAAGCCGCCAGGATCCCAATACTATATGGCAACAGCTATCTTGCTCAGGCAGACCACTCCCCTCCAAGCAGCAGCAGCCTGAGGGGAAACTAGAGGCCTGACCTGAGGAGGGATTCCTTCCTACCCTGTGGTGCTTAAGCCTGACTGCTGAGTGCAGAGTGAGTAGATTAACAACCACAGGAGTCAACCACAGGATTCAGCCACAGAGAGTAGATAGAGAGTAGATCCCGGTAGTCTCCAAAAGGCTGCCTAAGGTCAGATGGGGTCACCATCTGAATTCACCAGAGGAGGATTGAAAAAGGAAAAACAGTGGTAAATGCTAGAAGCTACTGAGACTAAATCTACTGTGGTCTTTTCCATGATTTGCAATATTTTTTTACCTGCATAGCTTTAACATTCATTTATTGTCCTTCAAGTTTGTGTGTATTAAATCACTAGATTTTATAGTATAGTTAATTTAAATTCACATATTTGCCCCTCCCTTCTCTTACCTCATTTTACCTTCTTCTTTCCTCTTACTATTTTCATTTTTTTTTACAGTATTTATTAGCTTTCTTTAAAAAAATGCTTTATTTTGTTAAGCAGTTTTAGATTTACAGCAGAATTGAGTGGAAAGTACAGAGTTCCTATCTACCCTCTGCCCCCTCACATGTGCAGCGTCCCCAACTATCAATATCCCATACCACAGTGGTATATCCTATGCACTTATACTGACATGTCATTATTGCCCCAAGGACAAATTTTGTTTTCTCTCTTGCTACAATTTGCTTCTATTCCCTACTCTTAAAATTTCTCCCCTGTCCAGCCCTGGCTGGTGTAGCTCATTGGATTGAGCGCGGGCTGGGAACCAAAGGGTCCCGGTTCGATTCCCAGTCAGGGCACATGCCTAGGTTGCAGGCCAGGTCCCTGTGAGGGCCACGTGAGAGGCAACCATACATTGCTGTTTCTCTCCCTCTCTGTCTCCCTCCCTTCCCCCCTCTCTCTAAATATAAATAAAAATAAAAATCTTTAAAAAAAAAATTTCTCCCCTGTCCAGTCTCTCAAACTAATTTTCTTGACAATGGTCATCTCACATTCTTTTCCCCACTTTTAAATTCCCACGTTCTTTCTCCACCTTTAGCAATCTTTGCTCATTGGTTGTGGATAGGGTAGGTTTTGTTGCATTTAAAAAATTTTTTTCTCTAGATATTCACTAATCTTGTATTTCAAATCTCAAATTTTATCATTCCCCTCTCCTACTCTTTTTTCACCTCAAATTTTAATTTTTCCCTATCTTGCCCCATTTTTTTCATCCTGCCCTTTTGTTCCTTTTCTACTTTCTTTTTCTTTCTGTCTCAAATTTTAATTTTCCCTGTCTTAGCCTAGTATTCATTCCTCACTCTTAGTATTGCCTCTCTCTCTATCATCTCAAAATCACTTCCATCTCCTCTAGACATGTCCTAAGCTTTTCATTCATTCTTTTTTCTTGCTTATCACATCCCACCTATATTAATTTTAAATCACTTGTTGATAGTGCTGTGATGGATCTTTCTCTCCAATTTGGTTTCTACTTTTTTATTATTTAGTTTTTTCATTTTTCTTTCTCTCATTTTCTTTTATTTTATTTTTATTTATGTTTAAATCTAATGCTCTATACTTCCCTTCTCTTAGTCCATTCCACATTCTTCATTCCCTTTTTTATTTATGATGTAAATGTTACTTTCTCCATTTGCACTGTTCTGATTCCCAACTATTATTAGTGCTCCTCCATCTACCCTCTCAAAATCATTTTTCTTTTAGTAAGTCATCTCATATTCATTCTCCTTTTTTATAATAGTTTTAATCTCTTTACACCCTTATTAATACTGGTTCATTTGCTGTTGATGGTGGGATTGTGTATGGGAGTTATTTTTGCAGGTGTGGATTTGTTTCTGGGCTTTCTGGTTTTGTTCTGGTAGCACCTGCACAACAGCATACCAGACGTGGTGGGTGCAGTGACCCTTAGTCAACCAGCTGGAAGGAAGAACCTACCAAAGAACAACCCCAAAACAATCAAAACCCAGTTACATCCATAGGGCCAACATAAATGGCATAAAGGGCACCCCAAAAACATCAAGTATAGGAGATCAAGGAGACTACATCACTGAATCACACAGGTCTCCTACTATAGAAGTTCACACCACAAACTCAGGGAGTCAAAACATATCTATTTAAGAGGCAGAGGCAAACAAGAAGGGTCTCCCAAATAATGGGAAGACAAAGAAACAACCCCCAAATGAAAGGAAAGGAGGAATATTCAAAAAGAATGTTAGATGAAATAGAGGCAAGCCAACTATCAGATATTGAGTTCAAAACAATGGTTATTAGGGAAGCTTAATGAGCTCAGGGAGAATGATAAAAACCTACAGGGAAACTATAAGGAACTTATTGCAAACTACACCAGCATGAAAAAGGACATAGAACCTCTCAACAAGAGCCAGGAGGAAATGAGGAATACAATTTCTGAATTGAAAAGCACAGTAGAAGGAATCAAAAGCAGGGTAGATGAAGCAGAGGATCGAATCAGTGAACTGGAGAACAAGGTAGAAAAAAATTCTCAGAAAGAGCAAGTAAAGGAAAAAAGACTCAAAAAGAGTGAAGATGGGTTAAGGGAAATCCAAGACAATATGAAACGGAATAATATCCATTTAATAGGGATACCAGAAGGGGAAGAAGAAGAGCAAGGATAGAAAACCTGTTTGAAAAAGTAACAATGGAAAACTTCCCTATAATTTGATGAGAGAAAAAGTCACACAAGTCCAAAAAGCACAGGAGGTCCCAATCAAGAAAACTCAAAGAGGCCCGCTCCAGGACACATCATAATTAAAATGGCAAAATTCAAAAACAAAGAGAGAATCTTAAAGGCAGCAAGGGAGAAACAGGAAATAACATACAAGGGAGCTCTGATAAGGCTAGCAGCTGACTTCTCAACAGAAACACTGCAAGCCAGTAGGGAATGGCAAGAAATATTCCAAGTAATGAAAATCAGATGCCTGCAACCAAGACTACCCTACTGAGCTAGACTCTCATTTAAAATGGAAGGTGAAATAAGGAGTTTCCCAGACAAAAGAAGGCTAAAAAAATACACCTCCAGCTAACCAGCATTGTAAGATGTGCTAAAGGGACTGCTTTAAGAAGATGAAGAAAAAGACAGAGAGAGGAACACAGGTACAGAGGGGAACAATGCCAATGAATACATATCTATCACTAATAAACTTATAGGAAGTTTATTAACTGCTCCAATCAAAAGACATAGGGTAGTTGAATGGATAAGAAAGCATGACCCACACATATGCTGCCTACAAGAGACCCACCTCAGAACAAAAGATCTACACAGATTGAAAGTGAAGGGTTGGGGATACCAGGAGGCCAGGGATTGAAGGAAAAGGGTCTTTTTGGGGGCTTCATTCACTTTCTCCCCTCAGTTTCTGAAATGATTCTCCAGAATTTCTCCTCTTAAAAAAGGGAGCGAAAGATGGCGGCGGTGAAGGAAGAACCGTGATCGCTTTCCTCCGGCCCACTGGCGGGATATCTGGCCGATTTTCGGAGGAGCAGAGCGATCACCCAGCTGTATTCCAGTGTGGGGGGAGATTGGCAACCAGGACTGCGCACAAAACTGAAAGATCAGCGGTAGGGAGACTGCTTCGGAGGGAAGGGGTCTCTCGGGCCTCACGGGGAGCCGGGAGGTCTGCGGATCTAGTTGCAGCAACTTCCCGGTTTGCTCCAGGATCCGTGGGAGGGAGCTGGATTGGGGTGTGTGAGTTGCCAAAGCAGACGCGCGCGTCTGTTGGAAGAGCCTTGGTCCCCAGCAGTCCGGAGGTTGGTGCGTACCTGGGGACTGTTCTGCAGAGGCTGTTGATCCCAGCGGGAGGAATTGGAGTCTGAATTGAAAGGCAAACCCAAGCCCACAGCTCCTGGATTGGGCGCGCACCCTGTGGAACCAGTCGGGAGCGGCTGGCGTAGTTGCCCGACCGGGCGCCCAGGCCTGCGGCTTGCAAGCTCTGATTCCAGAGACAAAAGCGATCGGCGAATGCAGGGGCGCGGAGCTCACACCA
>PVJI01023663.1:0-23166 GCA_004026765.1 Micronycteris hirsuta
CCGGCTGCAGGTACTGTTTCCCCTTCTGCTGCCTTTGTTCTACCGCGCGCTCTGCGAGCCGATCCGCTACTCGATTCCCGAGGAGCTGGCCAAGGGCTCGGTGGTGGGGAACCTCGCCAAAGATCTAGAGCTCAGTGTTCTGGATGTGTCAGCTCGGAAGCTGCGAGTTAGCGCGGAGAAGCTGCTTTTCAGTGTAGACGCGGAGAGCGGGGACTTACTCGTGAAGGACCGAATAGATCGTGAGCAGATTTGCAAAGAGAGAAGAAGATGTGAGTTGCAGTTGGAAGCCGTGGTGGAAAATCCCTTAAATATTTTCCATATCATTGTGAATGTCGAGGATATTAATGACCATGCTCCTCAGTTCCATAAAGATGAAATAAACTTAGAAATCAGTGAATCTGTCAGTCCAGGAATGGGAACAATTCTTGACTCTGCAAAAGATCCTGATATAAATATGAATTCACTGAGCAAATACCAACTAAGTCCTAATGAATATTTCTCTTTGGTGGTAAAAGACAATCCCGATGGTGGCAAATATCCAGAATTAATACTGAAGAAGACCCTGGACCGAGAAACACAGCGCGCCCACCACTTAGTACTAACAGCCTTAGATGGTGGGGACCCACCACGAAGTGGCACTGCTCGGATCCGAATCCTGGTGGTGGATGCCAATGATAACCCCCCTGTGTTCAGCCAAGATGTGTACAGGGTCAGCATTCCAGAAGACGTGCCCCCGGGCACCTCTGTGCTGAGGGTGAGCGCCACTGACCAAGACGAAGGCTTCAACGCAGAGGTCACTTATTCCTTCTTTGGTGTGGCTGATGAAGCCCAGCACGTGTTCTCTTTGGATTCTGCTTCAGGAAACATTGCAACTCATCAACCCTTGGATTTTGAAGAAGTAGAAAGATATATAATGGATGTAGAAGCAAAGGACCGAGGATCTCTCTCTACACGATGTAAAGTGATTATAGAAGTTCTAGACGAAAACGACAACAGCCCAGAAATAATCATCACTTCTCTCTCTGATCAGATTTTGGAGAATTCCCTTCCGGGAATGGTTGTGGCCCTCTTCAAAACAAGGGACTTGGATTCCAGAGAAAATGGAGAAGTCACATGTAATTTAAGTAGAAATATTCCATTTAAGATTCATTCTTCTTCTAATAATTACTACAAGCTGGTGACTGATGGAGCTCTAGACCGAGAGCAGACTCCAGAATACAACGTCACCATCACAGCCACAGACAGAGGCAAGCTGCCCCTCTCCTCCAGCACCACCATCACTCTGCACATCACCGACGTCAACGACAACCCTCCGGTTTTCCAACAATCCGCCTACCTTGTCCACGTGCCAGAAAACAACCCGCCCGGGGCCTCCATAGCGCAGGTCAGCGCCTCCGACCCCGACCTGGGACCCAACGGCCTCATCTCCTACTCCATCGTGGCCAGCGACCTGGAGCCACGGGCGCTGTCATCCTACGTGTCCCTGAACGCTCAGAGCGGCGTGGTGTTCGCGCAGCGCGCCTTCGACCACGAGCAGCTGCGCTCCTTCCAGCTGACGCTGCAGGCCCGAGACCAGGGCTCACCCGCGCTCAGCACCAACGTCAGCCTGCGCGTGTTGGTGACCGACCGCAACGACAACGCGCCGAGGGTGCTTTACCCGGCCCTGGGGCCCGACGGCTCTGCGCTCTTCGACACGGTGCCGCGCGCCGCGCAGCCCGGCTACCTGGTCACCAAGGTGGTGGCGGTGGACGCGGACTCTGGACACAATGCCTGGCTGTCGTACCACGTGCTGCAGGCCAGCGAGCCTGGACTGTTCAGCCTGGGACTGCGCACGGGCGAGGTGCGCACAGCGCGTGCTTTGGGCGAGAGAGACGCGGTCCGCCAGCGCCTGCTGGTCGCTGTGCGCGATGGTGGACGGCCGCCCCTCTCGGCCACCGCGACGCTGCTGCTTGTCTTCGCTGGCAGCCCACAAGAGGCGCTTCCGGATCTTAGCGACCGCCCCACGCCATCTGACCCCCAGGCTGAGCTGCAGTTTTATCTGGTGATGGCCTTGGCCTTGATTTCTGTGCTCTTCCTCCTGGCTGTGATTCTGGCCATTGCTCTGCACCTGCGACGTTCCTCCAGCCCCGCCACTGGCAGCTGCTTTGGGTCTGTTCTTTGCTCCAAATCTGGACTGGAGATTCCCCCCAACTACAGTGAGGGTACTTTGTCCTATGCCTATAATTTGTGTGTGCCTGGGGATCAAACTAATTCGGCATTTAATTTTCTCACATCTGTTGATCATTGTCCAGCCAAGCAAGATACTCTCAACAAAGATAGCTCTTCAGCGCTATTGGCTAGCATTCTAACTCCTAGTGTTGAAGCAGATAAGAACACTTTAAAACAGGTAAGTAGTTAAAATAATGCTCTTTACATTCCAAAATGCCAGTATATACCGGTATGTAGATCTTGTGTTCAATCTCTTAATAGAGTTCCTAAAATAAATCGTGGTCAGACCTGTCGGTACAATGTTGAGAGTAAAGGATGCTGCGATCCTTCTGATATTCAAATTCATTTTAAGGGAAATATATGGAGAGATCTCAGGTGAAATTTTTATGAAATAAATACCTTTTAATTGAGGATATGGTATAGAGGTACATTGTATATTGCGGTATTTTAAAATAACCCTAATGCCATCCAAATATTCTCAAACTGGGACCGTGCTAGTTTCACATGCAAAAATGCTGTTGTCTTCAGATGGTAAAAATTAATAGGAACCAAATCTAACCAGCAAGTTTTTAGCTCCAGTAATATTTGAAAACTTTTTAAATAATTAAGTACTCCCTTTTAATAATTACTCTTTCCAAAAGTGCTCTTGGTAAACTTTTAACATCATATTATATAACTCTTTGTTGTTCTGCGATTTAAGCTTTACATGCTCTGCACAAATGATTCTCCAAGAGGTGAGTGTTATTTATTAACTTCTGGAACGGGCACATTAGTTGGGTTTTCTTACTAGTTGCAATAATAAGATTGGACTCTAGGCGCCGCTGTTCACCAACCAGGGAGTGGGAAGCGGCGAGCTAGAGTCCCTTCCTCCCCCTCCTCTCTAACACAAAGCAGAGTGAGATGGATACTCACGGATCCTGACGCTGGAAACTTAAAGTACAGACTTCCCTTCGCTCTTTAATATATTTTGGATGCAGTCGGCGCGGGACTTCGTAGATACTTAAGCTGGGTCACAACAACCCGGCTCAAGAAACCGCGGAATATCGGCTCGGCCATTGCCATGGGGAATCGGCTACCACGCCTGGACCGCAGCGGGCTGGTCCTACTCTGCATTTTCCTGGGGACACTGCGGGAGTCTGGGGCCAGGCAGATCCGATATTCGGTGCCCGAAGAGACAGACAAAGGCTTCTTCGTGGGCAATATTTCCAAGGACCTCGGTCTGGAGCCCTGGGAGCTGGCGGAGCGCCGCGTCCGCATTGTTTCCAGAGGAAAGACGCAGCTTTTCGCTCTGCATCCGCGAAGTGGCAGCTTGGTCACAGCAGGTAGGATAGACCGGGAGGAGCTCTGTGAGACGATGTCCTCCTGTTTTTTAAGCATGGAGATACTTGTGGAAGATACTCTGAAGATTTATGGAGTGGAAGTGGAAATAATGGATATTAATGATAACGCCCCCAGCTTCTGGGAGGAGGAAATAGAGATAAAAGTCAGTGAGCACGCAACTCCGGGATCGCGATTTCCCCTTCCTAATGCTAGAGATCTAGACGTAGGAATGAATGCCCTACAGCGCTACCAGCTCAATCCTAATAGTTACTTTTCCTTGCAAGTGCGAGGCGTAACCGATGGGGCCAAGAATCCCGAGCTAGTGCTGGAGGGGAGCCTGGACCGAGAGAAAGAGGCTTCTCACCTCCTCCTGCTCACAGCCTTAGATGGAGGAGATCCCATTCGCCAGGGCACTGTTCCCATTCGTGTGGTGGTCCTTGACGTAAATGACCATATCCCAAAGTTTACACAGTCTGTATATCGAGCAAGTGTTCCTGAGAACCTCAGCTCTGGAACTCGGGTGCTCACAGTAAACGCAACTGATTCAGATGAGGGTATCAATGGGGAAGTGGTGTATTCATTTCGGAATGTGGAAAGCAAAGCTTCTGAAATATTCCAGTTGGATTCTAGAACTGGAGAAGTCTCAATACAGGGGCCTCTGGATTTTGAGAAATATAGGTTCTATGAGATGGAAATTCAAGGCCAAGATGGTGGAGGTCTCTCAACCACTGCTAAGATGCTGATCACAGTTGTGGATGTGAATGATAATGCTCCAGAAATAACTATCACATCTTCTACCAACTCAGTGCTGGAAAACTCTCCTCCAGGTACAGTAATTGCTCTTCTAAACGTGCAAGATCAAGACTCTGGAGAAAATGGTCAAGTCTCTTGTTTCATTCCTAACAATCTGCCTTTTAATTTAGAAAAGACTTATGGAAATTATTATAAGCTGGTGACAAACAGAGCTCTGGACAGAGAACAGATCCAAAGCTACAATATAACATTGACAGCTACAGATCAGGGAAGTCCTCCCTTGTCTACAGAAACTCACATCTCACTGAATGTAGCAGATGACAATGATAACCCACCCACTTTTGCTCACTCCTCTTACTCCGCCTACATTCCTGAAAACAACCCCAGAGGAGCCTCCTTTTTCTCAGTGACAGCACTTGATTGGGACAGCAAAGAAAATGCCAGGGTCACTTACTCCCTGATTGAGGACACCATTCAAGGAGTTCCCCTGTCCTCTTACATCTCCATCAACTCAGACACGGGGGTCCTGTATGCCCTGTGCTCCTTCGACTATGAGCAGTTCCGAGACCTGCAGCTACAAGTGATGGCGCAGGACAGTGGGGACCCTCCGCTCAGCAGCAATGTGTCCCTGAGCATATTTGTGCTGGACCAGAACGACAACGCACCAGAGATCCTGTACCCCACACTCCCCACTGATGGCTCCACTGGGGTGGAGCTGGCACCCCGTTCTGCAGAACCCGGCTACCTCGTGACCAAGGTGGTGGCAGTGGACAGAGACTCAGGCCAGAACGCCTGGCTGTCCTACCGCCTGCTCAAGGCCAGCGAGCCAGGGCTCTTCATGGTGGGGCTGCACACGGGTGAGGTGCGCACTGCACGCGCCCTGCTGGACAGAGACGCGCTCAAGCAGAGCCTGGTGATAGCAGTTCAGGACCACGGCCATCCCCCTCTCTCTGCCACCATCACGCTCACTGTGGCTGTAGCCGACAGCATCCCAGAGGTCCTGGCAGACCTGGGCAGCCTGGAGTCTCCCTCCAACCCCGATGACTCAGGCCTTACATTGTACCTGGTGATGGCGGTGGCTGCTGTGTCCTGTGTCTTCCTTGCCTTTGTCATCGTGCTGCTGGCACTCAGGCTGAGGCGCTGGCACACGTCACGTCTGCTCCAGGCTTCAGGAGGGGGATTGGCTAGCTTGCCCACCTCTCACTTTGTGGGCGTGGACGGGGTGCAGGCGTTCCTGCAGACCTATTCCCACGAGGTCTCCCTCACCGCGGACTCACGGAAGAGTCACCTGATCTTCCCGCAGCCCAACTATGCTGACACGCTCATCAGCCAGGAGAGCTGTGGGAAAAGCGAGCCTCTTTTGATAGTTGAAGATTCGGTTACCGGTTTGGGCAAATGTGACCCTACAACTAATCAGGTGAGATTTTTTTCTCCTGCCTCGCAATTATTAGTGTCTCTGCGGAAGTCCATTAAATTGCTTTTTTCTTTTCTTGATGAGTCTCTTTTTAAAAGTGTTGGGGGCAATATTCAGTTCATACAGACTTAGAGCAATACATGTGAGTTTGTGTATTTTACCCATAATCAAATTACCATAATTTTTCAGAAAGGTTTTGTGAAAGTCTTTTTTTTTTTTTTTTAGTCCTGGTTTTCTTTTAATCTGAAGGTCTCGTTTTGCTATCATGGCCTGCTCTATAGTAAGTTGAATTTAGTAATATTTTTCTATCATCAGTGTCTGTGGCTATCAGTGTAAACTGGTTATGACTCCCAAACACTTATTTATTTCCCTATTTAAACTTTGCATCGCCTCCATGATTATAATTGCCTCTTACCATTATTTGCTTTACTTCTGATGCTCAGATTTGACCCTGTTGATTCAACAGCACACTCTCTCTAGCTCTTCTTCTTATCTGTCTATGTATACACAGCCACACATATGTCCACATTTATGCATGTCAGCTTTTTTCTGAGCACAAAACAATTATATTTTCATTTTTGATGGCTGGTAATGTGTTTAGACCCCGTTGATCATTTCAACATTGTCTCACTTATTTATCCCACCAAAACAGACATGTTGACTGCCTTTTAATTACTAGACTCCCTTCTGAGGAGAAATGTAGAACACACGTTTCCCCTTATGTTCTAGACATCTTTTCTATTTCTACAGTGAAGTCATTAGGTAGTTTTGAAGAAATAATTGAGTTGTTGAACTGGTGTTATTTCCTTTTATTCTTTTACTTGTACTTTATGTGTTGAAGGTTTTTTTTTAATGTAAAGTCACAGAAATAATTAATTTTAATCCAGTGCTTCTCAAAAAATTATTTTCAAATATGTTAAACATGTTTACATTTTTTCATATTTATTCATAGGGAATAGTTTGTGAATATAAGAGATGGAGTGGGTTTTTAGACTTCATAATAGACCAATTTAGCTCATATTTCTTTGGATATTTTTGTTTGTCTTCAGTATGCCAGTAAGTCATAGATTCCCTGTTTCTGTCCTTTGTAAACTCATTTTGTATCATGTGTAATTATACTCAGTTCTTATATTCAGAACCAACCTGTTATTGAAGCCCTAAGAGTTACCTACTAATGCATATATTACCTGAAGCAAGGTCTAGGAAAGTCAAGTGCAGAGAGGAAACCTACCCAGGGCACTTGACCACAGGAGTCATCTCCATAGTCAACCCAGCTCCTTGCTCTCACACCACTTCTAGATATTTGGTCCAAATTACTTTGTATACTCATGTTCCCTTTTAGGAATTGGCTTTAATGTAATTAACTCTACATAGAGTATTTAATAATTGGGCAAAAAAAATTTCAGCTGTAGGAAAGGTAAGTCTTGCAACAGATGCCTAAATTTGTCTTCAATCAAGAAAATGTTATTGTGTTCAGAGCATCTTGGGATAGAATTATGCTTATGGAATTCCAAACTGAGAAAAAGATTGAACACATTTTGTTTGAACTGAAATTAGGTGAAGAAAAAGGATATGAGGTATTTTTCTGGGAGAGGGAGGTGTTCCATATTTTTAAAAATGTAGTCTACCAAGATTTGGGAAAATAAAAAGGAAAGGTTGGCTTTGAAATTTAAGCTTAAGGAGGTTATTTTGACCCAAAGGTAGTAATAAAGTTCTGGTAAGGTGCGACATATGGTCCAGATAAAGACAAGAATAGCGGAGCCCTGACCAGTGTGGGTGTGGCTCAGCTGGTTGGGCATTGGATTCCAGGTCAGGGCACACGCCTGGGCTGTGGGTCCCTGGTTGGCGCATACAAGAGGCAACCTATGTATGTTTCTCTCACATCACTGTTTCTCTCCCTCTCTTTCTCCCTCCCTTCCCCCTCTCTAAAAATAAAAAATCTATAAATAAATAGGAACAAAACACCCTCACATTTCCTATCATTAAAGTCCCATGGTGACCTACTAGGGTATACTTTTTATAAGTAGCAACGAAGACCTGATGGTGTTGTCTCTCCTTATCCTGAGTGCACCCTATATAGCTTTGAGATCTCCGCCAGTTTCCTCTGATAAATGGAGGAGGGAAGTTTATTTGCACATAAGATTGACTCTAATACTGGGTGTCATTTCATGGCTGTCAAAATTTCTCCGTACCACTTGGTGGAGCTATTTTCTCACGTGGTCTTTTTTCGAAGTCTGGAAAGAAGACTTCGCTTTGTTCTTCCAGTATCTTCACTGCCTCTGACTAGAAAGACACAAACTTATCTCATTCGTGGGTCAATGGCTCTTCTACAGGATCCCATCTCTAAGGGACTTTGTTTGGTAGTAAACACTGGAAAACAGACCCATCCAAAACTTGCAAATTGATTCCTTTCTTATGCACCAGTCCAACATAGCTGTGGGAATATTAAATCCCAGTATTTGTAAGGCTTTGGCTGCAGTTCTCAAAACAGACTCCGAGCGCCGCTGTTGGCCAATGTGCTGCAAGAACTGGAGTCGAGGATCCACCCCGGTGATTTTCTGCGCAGCCACAAAAGCAAGCTCGAAAGGAGAGGGGCCCGGACGCCGGCTCACGGCTCGGCAAACCTGATTTCGGAATACCGATTGGGATACCTTCAAACTGGGAGCCTTGAGTTTTCTACGCTGTGGAAGTAGATATTTTAAACACAATTTGTAAAGAAAACGTCTCAACGCCAGAGACTGCAGCAGGACAGAGAAGGATGGGAAATAGGGCGAAGCAGAGGAGCAGTACCTGGCGGCGGCGGCAAGTACTCTTTCCATTCCTGCTGCCTTTGTTCTGCGGGGCGCTCTCCGAGCGCATCAGCTACTCCATTCCGGAAGAAATGGCCAGGGGCTCTGTAGTGGGGAACCTCGCTAAGGACCTGGGGCTGCGTGTACGGGATTTATTGACCCACAACCTCAGAGTTAGTGCGGAGAAACAGTACTTTACCATAAACACGGAGAATGGGAACTTAATTGTGAGTGACAGAATAGATCGAGAGTCACTCTGCTCTCAAAACCCCGTATGTGTCATGCCATTAGAGGTTGTAGCAGAGAACCCTCTAAATGTTTTTCACATAAATGTGATGATAGAAGATATAAATGACAATCCACCTCATTTCCCCCAAAATAGCGTTGTTTTACAAATCAATGAACTTGCAATTCCAGGAACTCGGTTTGGTCTGGAATCTGCTATAGATGCGGATGTAGGGCCTAACTCTCTCCAGAATTACCAACTCAGCTATAATGAGCACTTCTCTCTGATGAAAAAGAGTAAGACAGTGGGCAAGAATGCCCCGGAACTACTGTTGGAGAAGCCCTTGGACCGCGAGCGACAGAGCTCCCATCTCCTGGTCCTGACAGCAGTGGATGGGGGTGACCCAGTCCGAACTGGCACCACTCAGATCAGGATCGAAGTCACTGATGCCAACGATAACCCCCCAGTCTTCAGTCAGGATGTGTACAGAATTAGCCTGTCTGAGAACTTGCCCTCAGGCACCCCTGTGCTAAAGGTGACAGCCACTGACCAAGATGAAGGCATCAATGCAGAGATCACCTACTCCTTCAAAATACTAGGAGATGTTGGAAATATGTTTATGCTAGATCATCAAAGTGGAGAAATTAAATCCAAAGACCCTATAGACTTCGAAATCGGCAGCAGTTATACCATAATCATAGAAGCCAAGGACGGTGGAGGCATGGCCTCCGAATGTAAAATTATACTAGAAATTCTAGATGAGAATGACAACGCCCCAGAGGTGGTTTTCACTTCGGTGTCTAGTTCCATAATGGAGGACGCAGAGCCTGGGACAGTAATTGCTTTGTTCAAAACACATGATAAAGATTCCGGAGAAAACGGGGAGGTCTCATGCCTCATAAAAGAGAAAGTTCCTTTTAGAATTCAGTCTTCTGCCAGTAATTACTACAAGCTTGTAACGGATGGGACCCTGGATCGGGAACAAACCCCGGAGTACAATGTCACCATCATGGCCATCGACAAAGGCGTGCCGCCCCTGTCCTCCAACAGAAGAGTCACCCTACACATAGGGGACGTCAACGACAACCCTCCGGTTTTCCAGCAGTCCGCCTACCTTGTCCACGTGCCAGAAAACAACCCACCCGGGGCCTCCATAGCGCAGGTCAGCGCCTCCGACCCCGACCTGGGACCCAACGGCCTCATCTCCTACTCCATCGTGGCCAGCGACCTGGAGCCACGGGCGCTGTCGTCCTACGTGTCCGTGAACGCGCAGAGCGGCGTGGTGTTCGCGCAACGAGCCTTCGACCACGAGCAGCTGCGTGCCTTCCAGCTGACACTGCAGGCCCGCGACCAGGGCTCACCCGCGCTCAGCACCAACGTCAGCCTGCGCGTGTTGGTGACCGACCGCAACGACAACGCGCCGAAGGTGCTTTACCCGGCGCTGGGACCCGACGGCTCTGCGCTCTTCGACACGGTGCTGCGCGCCGCGCAGCCAGGCTACCTGGTCACCAAGGTGGTGGCGGTGGACGCGGACTCGGGACACAATGCCTGGCTGTCGTACCACGTGCTGCAGGCCAGCGAGCCTGGACTGTTCAGCCTGGGGCTGCGCACGGGCGAGGTGCGCACAGCGCGAGCTTTGGGCGACAGGGACGCGGTTCGCCAGCGCCTGCTGGTCGCTGTGCGCGACGGGGGACAGCCGCCTCTCTCGGCTACCGCCACGCTGCTGCTGGTCTTCGCTGACAGCCTACAAGAGGCCCTGCCGGATCTCAGCGAACGTCCTGCACCCTCTGACCCCCAGGCTGAGCTGCAGTTTTACCTGGTGATGGCTTTGGCCTTGATCTCAGTGCTCTTCCTCCTGGCGGTGATTCTAGCCATTGTCGTGCGCTTGCGACGATCCTCTAGCGTGGCTACCTGGCGCTACTTTCAGCCCGGTCTCTGTACTAAGACTGTACCAGGGCTTTCTCCCAACTACAACGGGGGAACTTTGCCTTACTCCTACAATCTGTATGTTGCCTCCAGTTCTCAGGAAACACGGTTTAATTTTCTCTCTAGTACACCAGAAACTGTCCCTCCACAAGATCTTTCTCATGAAGCGTCTTTGATAGTAAGTGTCACTGAGAAGAATAACAAGTTAAGCTTTAACTCTGTTGCTTCTACTCACGTGAGTTTCAATGAATGCCTTTCATCTAGAAATGTTTTGGTTTATTTATTTTTTTATTCTATTAACTACAAAGAGATGAAAATGCATGAGAAAGAGCTTTTTAAAAATATTTTATTATTTATTTTTATTTTTTAATTTTTTAAAAATATAATGTAAACATTCTTTTTTTTTAAGATTTTTTTTATTTTTATTTATTTTTAGAGAGAGGGGAAGGGAGGGAGAAAGAGAGGGAGAGAAACAGCAATGTATGGTTGCCTCTCACATGGTCCTCATGGGGACCTGGCCTGCAACCCAGGCATGTGCCCTGACTGGGAATCGAACCGGGACCGCCTGGTTCCCAGCCCGCACTCAATCCACTGAGCTACACCAGCCAGGGATTTTATTATTTATTTTTAGAGAGAGGGGAAGGGAGGGAGAAAGAGAGGGAGAGAAATATCAATGTGTGGTTGCCTCTTGGGCGCCCCCAGCTGGAGACCAGGACGGCAACCCAGGCATGAGCCCTGACCTGAATGGAAACAGGGACCCCTTGGTTCGTAGGCCTGCATTCCATCCACTGAGCCGCACCAGCCAGGGCATCTTTTTAAAGGACATAGTAATGCCTTTGTAATATTCAGGTACATTTGCTAGGGATTCTTTGAATACAACTGGGTAGGTCAATTTTATGCCCTTTTTTCAAGGCCACCTGTAGATTTCTTCCCAATTCAAAAAATATTTTATGGTATACCTACCAAGTACTTAGACTCGGAATATAAATATTTACGTTTGTCAAAATACAGCACTGAGAATTTTTTCTTATATTTTGATGGGCTTCCAGATGTAAGTAAAATTACTTGCCAAGTGAATTACTGGCAAGTAATTCTCAGTAATTGGAACTAGGCAGTAGTATTTGGAACTAGATTAAGGTAAATTTATAATATTCTTTGGATTACTAATTTTCTTGCTCAGTTCTTTAGAATATAATGTGTTAGTAGATTACAGAGTACTGCCCTTATTTCCAGTATATGCAAGTTGGAATGCTTCTATTTTTTTCTTAAAAATGTTAAATGTTAATGTGTCTTCTATTAACTTCTGGCGATTCTCATAATGTGTACAATCACATTTCTTATCTTTAGGTTTCCATATCATTGTGAAAACTTGGTTTTTAACCTTAAATGTCAGCAACCTGTTAAAATAGTTCTCCCATTTAGGTAAATTTAAGGTCCTATGGGGAAAATGCCACAAATTAAAGCTGAGTGAGAAATTTTAAATTATTCTAATATTTTATTTTGCAACATGGAAAACTCCTAGGGGGATGTCTCATAATAAGGTTGTTGGGGGGTATGGGCAATGTCAAAGCAAATGCTTATAATTATAAGAAGAATTATTAGGATAATTCTTATCCTGCTTAAGAATAAGAATTACCGTGTATAGAAATTTCAAGTTCATTTAAAAGCCTATTAGGAAAATCAGAATATGCCTATGGCTACAGAAAATAATCTTGAGAAAGTGGCTCTGTGTGAAGCATTTCAGAGAAATAAAAAGAAGTTCCCTAAAGTTTGAATGAAAAGAAATACTGTAGTTTTCATCATCTTCACTTCCAGCCCTGTTTGAAGAACAGTAGGTGGAGCCATTTGAGGTCTAAACCCAACAATCCTTTCCCGGAGTTAAGATTGTGCAGTAATTGGTTAGGACTCTGAGCGCCGCTGTTCGCCAATCAGAGAGAAGCAGAGAGATGCTGCTGGAGGTGCACGCGCCGGAAGCACAAAGCGCGGAGCGAAACTAACCATCTTGTCCTGGACTGAGGAAACCGAACGGAGGAGCCCTAGTCCCCCCGCCGACGGATAAGGACGAAAGTGTTGATCCTGACTTCGGTGATCGAAGGAAGAATTGGAAATAATCCTCCCGGAAAGTGGCAATGACTCCTGCGCGACTGCAACGGGACTGCAAAGGGATGGTCTTGCTGGGAGTTCTCCTGGGGATTCTTTGGGAAACGGGATGCACTCAAATCCACTATTCGGTTCCCGAGGAGCTGGAGAAAGGCTCTAGGGTGGGCGACATCGCTAAGGATCTGGGGCTGGAGCCCCGGGAACTGGAGGCGCGCGGAGTCCGCATCGTCTCGGCAGGTAGGACGCAGCTTTTCGCTCTGAATCCGCGAAGCGGCGGCTTGGTCACCGCGGGCAGAATAGACCGGGAGGAGCTCTGTATGGGGGCCATAAAGTGTCAACTAAATCTGGAGATCCTGATGGAGGATAAAGTGAAAATATACGGGGTGGTGGTAGAAGTAAGGGACATTAATGATAATGCCCCCTACTTCCGGGAAGGTGAATTAGAAATAAAAATGAGTGAACACGCAGCCACTGGGATGCGGTTCCCCCTTCCCCACGCTTGGGATCCGGATATCGGGACGAACTCTCTCCAAAGCTACAAGCTCAGTAGTAACAGTCACTTCTCGCTGGAGGTGCAGAGCGGAGCGGATGGCAACAAGTACCCGGAGCTGGTACTGGAGCGCGCCCTGGACCGCGAGGAGCAGGCGGTTCACCACCTGGTTCTCTTGGCCTCGGACGGAGGCGACCCAGTGCGCACGGGCACCGCGCGCATCCGCGTGACCATCCTTGACGCGAACGACAACGCGCCAGCGTTTGCGCAGCCCGAGTACCGGGCGAGCGTCCCGGAGAACGTGGCCGTGGGCACCACGCTGCTGCTGGTAAACGCCACCGACCCCGACGAAGGAGCCAACGCGGAAGTGATGTATTCCTTCCGGTATGTGGACGACAAGGCGGCTCAACTTTTCGAGCTGAATTGTAATTTAGGGACAATTTCAACAATAGGGGAGCTGAACCACGAGGAATCAGGCTTCTACGAGATGGAAGTGCAAGCAACGGACAACGCAGGGTATTCTGCAAGAGCCAAAGTCCTTATCACAGTGTTGGATGTGAATGACAATGCCCCCGAAGTGCTTGTCACCTCTCTCTCCAGCTCCATTCTGGAAAACTCTCCCAAAGGGACATTAATTGCCCTTTTGAATGTAAATGATCAAGACTCTGGGGAAAACGGACAAGTGATCTGTTTCATCCAAGGGCATCTGCCCTTTAAATTAGAAAAGTCATATGGAAATTACTATAGTTTAGTGACAGACACACTCCTAGACCGAGAACTGGTTCCTAGCTACAACATCACGGTGACCGCCACTGACCGAGGAAGTCCACCCCTGTCCACAAAAACTCACATCTCACTGAATGTCGAAGACACCAATGACAATCCGCCTGCCTTCTCTCGTGCCTCCTACACCGCCTATATCCCAGAGAACAACCGCAGAGGAGCCTCCATAGTATCTGTGACCGCCTATGACCCTGACTATGGAGAGAACGCCCAAGTCACTTACTCCTTGATTGAGGACACGTTCCAGGGAGTTCCCCTGTCCTCTTACATTTCCATCAACTCAGACACGGGCATCCTGTATGCGCTGTGCTCCTTCGACTATGAGCAGTTCCGAGACCTGCAGCTACAAGTGATGGCGCAGGACAGTGGGGACCCTCCGCTCAGCAGCAACGTGTCACTGAGCCTGTTTGTTCTGGACCGGAACGACAATACACCGGAGATCCTGTATCCTGCACTCCCCACTGATGGCTCCACTGGGGTGGAGCTGGCACCCCGTTCTGCAGAACCCGGCTACCTCGTGACCAAGGTGGTGGCAGCGGACAGAGACTCAGGCCAGAACGCCTGGCTGTCCTACCGCCTTCTCAAGGCCAGCGAGCCAGGGCTCTTCATGGTGGGGCTGCACACGGGCGAGGTGCGCACTGCGCGCGCCCTACTGGACAGAGACGCGCTCAAGCAGAGCCTGGTGGTGGCGGTCCAGGACCACGGACAGCCCCCTCTCTCGGCCACCGTCACGCTCACGGTGGCCGTGGCTGACAGCATCCCAGAAGTCCTGGCTGATCTGAGCAGTCTTGAGTCTCGTGCCAACCGCGACGACTCTGGCCTCACACTGTACCTAGTGGTGGCGGTGGCCGCAGTCTCTTGCGTCTTCCTCGCCTTTGTCATCGTGCTGCTGGCCCTCAGGCTGAGGCGCTGGCATAAATCACATCTGCTCCAGGCTTCAGGAGGGGGATTGGCTAGCTTGCCCGCCTCTCACTTTGTGGGCGTGGACGGGGTGCAGGCGTTCCTGCAGACCTATTCCCACGAGGTCTCCCTCACCGCGGACTCGCAGAAGAGTCATCTGATCTTCCCGCAGCCCAACTATGCTGACACGCTCATCAGCCAGGAGAGCTGTGGGAAAAGCGAGCCTCTCTTGCTGTCAGGTGATTCAGTGTTTTCTAAAGATAATCATACATTAATTCAGGTGAGTCCATATCAAATACTCTTCTCTGAGCTTTGAGCAAAATATCCCTTATTATAGGTAATGAGTTATATTCTGAATTTATAAAGCAGACACCAATAAAGTCATGTATATGAGGCAGACACCAGTGATGACCCGGCTGTTTTCCCTCAGGCCTTCCCTCTCGCCTATTGATAACAAATGTTTGTATATTTGCATATGTTATACATAAAATATGTATCCAATTCATAAAGTACTTGTTAATACTGTCTAGTTTTTCTAATTTAATTTCGGAGCTATAAAGTTCTTCCTGCTTTTAGTTGGTTTTATTTCCCACTGGCCTTGCAACAATTTTGTGCTGAACATCTGATGCCAGTTTATCTGCTAAGAACACAAATTCTACCAAAGGGTATAAATCTAAGTCGATGAAAATGATAAATATTTTACATCAACTTTTATAAATACAGTGACTTCCACTACATGTTACGTGGCTAACAAATTCATAAGGTGCTTTCAGTTTCTTCTGAAGTACAGCGATTCCTTCTGGTCATTAGGACACACACAGTTATACTTTCTCAGTGTCCTCAGTCATTTCATGTTTGAAGTCATTCTTGAACTTCCAAACATGGAGAACTGATTTCTTACACACGTGAAATTTTCTCACTGAAATACGCAAACAGTGTAAGTGTTCTCATGAGGAAAAGTTGAAAAAGTGGTTTTCTTTTTTCACCCCCATTATAGATTTCAGGAATAAATGTCTATATGTGTTTCCAGGTTAGATCGTTCTTTTGCCCACTTTATCCACACAGATGATTTTAATGATGACTTTGTGGAACACTCAGAGTTAACAAATTGTGTTTTGAGCACATTTTTGGTACTTTGTTGGATTTACAGTAATTCTCTTTTCTTATATTAAATTTCCCACAACTTTTGCACACATGGAAAATTTTATGGAAGGTGCACAGATTCTAGGTGTTTCCTGAGAACTTTATGCTTATTGTAGAATGTTGAACAGAAATTGAATGCTAAAGTACATTATTTATGAGAAAGAATTGCTGAAACATGAGAAGCCTGGTTTCTTTTGGTGAATCGTGTTATAGGGTAGGGAATCATAACATCCTAATTATTTTCTTTATTTCTTGCTTATCTACTTTCAGAAATACAATAGTTAATTAAAACCTAGACTTATAAAAGAGATTGAAAACCATTTAGGGAATGGCCCTAAAATGAGACAGTTGGGATTCTGGGATTCACATGCTACTTTATGCTTCTTCACAACCAAGAAAGATTTTATATGTGTGTGTGAGTTTTCTAAAAAGGAGATTTTGAGCATACCTCTAAATAGGCAATCTTTATGTTGACATTAAGTTCCAAACAGAATTTAATAAGTAGAGCTTTCTTAACAATGTTGAGGAGAATAGAGGGCAATGTCACTACTGTTGTTTCGTAAATACTATCAAAATGTCCATAACAAGGCCAGTTCTCATATGGTGGTCAATTCCAAAGGACAGATGGAACACACAACAAATTACTTGGGAGGCTAACCTGGTATTGTCCAAATATGCCGACTTCTGTTTATTTAACCTGATTTAGTGATAATCATTAAGAGCTATGGCAGTGAATAATCATGACCCATAGGCTATATATCAGTAATCTTAATAATGCTTCCAGTTTGAGCTAAATAGTCTTCGTTAAATGGTTGTTGAGTAAATGAATGAACAAATGTCTATACTCTGAGGATGACCTGATATCAGTATTCTAAAATGTAGTATGATAGCCCTGGCTGGTGTAGCTCAGTGGATTGAGCGCGGGCTGCGAACCAAAGGGTCACTGGTTCGATTCCCAGTCAGAGCACATGCCTGGGTTGCAGGCCAGGTCCCCAGGGGGGCCACATGAGCTGCAACCACACATTGATGTTTCTTCCTATCTCTTTCTCTCTCCATGCCCTTCTGTCTAAAAATAAATAAATAAAATCTTTTAAAAAATGTAGTATGATAGAAAAATAACTTTGCAATGAGGTAACTCCTAACTGTGTGATCTTTGACAAGTTATTTAATTTCTTTCAGCTTCAGATCTCTTTCAGCTTAAGCAAAATAGGCCAACAATATATAATTTGAAAAACCAGGGCTAGGACTAGTGATAGCATATCACTGGTTCATAACATGCTTCATACATAATATATACTGAATTATCAGTAGCCATGTTTTACGTTGTTGATGGAAATAAAGGGGTCATGCTTTCATTGTCAGTGTACTTAACATTCTGTTGGGAAAATAATGATTTGTGTGCCTCTGTAGACGGTGCAATTGGATGACCTGTGGGTGGAAGTAAAACTGTTCTAAAATTATAATGAAAACAAATTTAAAAATCTTATAAATGCCTAGAAACATTTTTGATTAAGAAGCCCCTATTTGTGGTCATAAAAGATGGGGAAAGATTTTTTTGCATGAGACAATTTCATGAGTGTTAATTTTTCTCTGTCACAATGTAACCTAAACAAGGATCCTACTATTCAAAGGACCAATTTACCCCAGTAGGATTGCTAGGATGATTTAACTGGAAAATGGATAACCAAAAACTGAAAGTTGGAGTTAATTTTGTTTGAACTGTGTGAGTTTAAGCTAATGGCAATGCAAAATATCAACCTTAGCTTTCGTATACTTGTTGATAATTTAGAATTGATAATTAGTATATTTGTTGATTGATATTTTTATTGGTTTGAGTGTTTATATTTCTTATGGTTCCAGCAATGAAATTATGTCAAGGAATTTGCTTTCTTCCTTTGCTTCACTCTAAGTAAAGAAAGTAGAGACTTACTTGTGAATAACAGAATGGACCCAGAGTAGATGTGCCTATATACTATATTTTGTGTCATATGTTTAGAAACAGTAGTTGAAAGTCCTTTAATTGTTTTTCATATTAGTATAAATATTTAATGTGTAAATTATAATATCAGCTGGTTCAGCAGGAGTGTTATTGAGTTAAATGGGTGAGTTGACTCAGCATGGAACAAGATTTGCAATAGAATCTACAGAAGGTCCTGATGTTGGAAGCAATTCCTTTACAAAATCACCACCTTAACAGCAACTCTACATTTGTCTTCAAAGTAAAAGGAAATGAAAGTGGAAACAAATGTACTGAACTTGTGTTAGAGAAGCTACTAGACCTGGGAAAGCAAAGCCCACCTCACTTACTTCTGACAGCCTTAGGTGGTGAGGACCACTTGGAAACAATGCAGTACACCTCCTCCACCCCTTACTTTGGCCAGAATGTACATGGGGCCAGCCTATGAGACGCCATGCCCTGGCACCTCCATGATGAGGGTGAGGGCCCCTGACCCGGAGGAGGGCCTCAAAGTGGAACTCAAGTATTACTTTGTGGCCCAGAGTACCCATATCCAGCTTGGCCTTGATCACCAGAGTGGAGAAATAAAAACTTTAAGTACATTGGACTACAAAGAGATTAAAAAATATTTCACAGTTTAGGAAGCAAGGAACAGGAGGGTTGACTGATTGCCTAGTATAGTTGAGATCAAAATTCTAGATGATGATAACAAAGTCCCAGAGGTGATTTTTACTTCTATTTCCACAATGATTCCTGAAGATTATGCACCTTGGCCAGCAGTGTGTTTAAAACACAGGATCCATATTTGGGAGAAAATAGGGAAGTACAAGAAAATGTATCTTTCAGAATTTAATCTTCTGTGAATAATTACCACAAGCTTGTAACAGATGGGGCCCTGGACCTGGAGTACAATGTCACCTGCATGACCACTGACAGAAGCAAGCTACCCCTTTCCTCCAGCAGAAGCGTCACCCTACACTTTGGTGATATCAACAACATGCCAGATTCCCACCAGGCCTCTTATGTGGTCCACATGGTTGAGAACAACCCTCCTGGTGCCTCCATTGCCTAAGTCTGCACCTCATATATCAGCATGGGACCTACCAACTGTTTGTCCTGCTCCACTGTGGCTAATTCAAATACTTTAAGTGAATTCGAACTAGCACAGAATGCTGGACAGGGACTGTTCCTTGTAATCAAGTGATTGTACAAATGGATCCAGATAATGTTAGCATAGCTTTTCATTGAGCTTGAAGTTTACAAACACTTCAAAAATTATAGAATAATATTTGCATATAAAATTCCCCATTATATATCACTGTCAGTGATTTAGAAGCTTAAAATCTAAAATATAACAAAAATAAAAAGGAAACAGTTACTTCTAGAAACTGAAATTAAGTAAAGTAGATGACATAGAAACTGAAAAGAGTGAAGGGAGAATTATTGGTAAGTCAAGAGAAAGAGAATGTTTGTAGTGAGATGCATAAGATCGGTTAGTCATGGTAGGGTTCCTTTTGGTGTGGATTCTGTTGTCCATCTAAGCTATGTTAATTTTATTATAAATGTTACCTGGATGTTAGTCTCTAAAAAGAATTCAGCAAATCAGGTAACTTGGCATCTTCAACCTGGATTGCTACATCTTGGAAACCAAGAATAGACAAGCATCTCCGCAGATATGTGTCACTTGCATGGTTTGGCTTTATCTTGTGTAACACTTGCTCTAGCAGTATATTATGGGAGGCAGTGAGTATTCCTGGTGAGAAAAAGGCACTTATTTGACACCTATTGACTCTTCTATTTCCTTATTTAAAACTGACTTTTAGCTGTGGTATGAGGTAGCAATTCAATGAGGTGACGGTCAAGGTTCTATTTTCCCACATGGATGCCCAGTTTTTGCAGCATCATTTGTTGAAAAGATTTTTCCTTTTCCTGTTGAATAGCTTTGGCACACTTGTTGAAAATCATTTGATTGCTATATGTGGATCTATTTCTAGACTGTCATGTGCCATTGATCTATTTGTCTATCCTTTTGTCTTGATTATTATAGCTTTATAGTAAGTCTTAAAGTCAGGTAGGTAGTCTACCAACTTTCTTCTTTTTTTAACATTGTTTTGACTATCCTTGGCTCTTTGTCTTTCCAAATAAATTGAAATCATCTTGCCACTTTCCAGAGGGGAAAAGCCTGCAGTGGTTTTGAATGGGGTTGCATTGAACCTATACATCTGTTGGGGTAGGGGATTATCTTAACAATAGTGAGACTTCCAATCCATGAGAATGGTATATATTTCCATTTACTTAGGTCTTCTTTAACCTCTTTCAGCAATGTGTTGTAGTTTTCAGTGTAGGGGTCTTGAATATCTTTCATTAAATTATTCATACATACTTGATAGTTTTAGATGTTACCATAAATTGCATTTTAATTTTATTTTCTGATTGCTTATTGCTAGTTTACAGAAAAATGAATTATTTTTGTATATTTCATATGCTTTTGAAAAAGAAGAGGTGCAGAGTGCTCTATTATTTTTTTGTTGTTGTTGTTTTTAAGATTTTATTTATTTATTTTTAGAGAGGGGGGAAAGGAAGGAGAAAGAGAGGGAGAGAAACATCAATGTGTGGTTGCCTCTTACGCACCCCCAACTGGGGACACGGCCTGCAACCCAGGTATGTGCCCTGACTGGGAATCGAACCGGCGACCCTTTGGTTCACAGGCTGGCACTTGATCCACTGTGCTACACCAGCCAGGCATCTATTCTTATACTGTATGAAAATATCATGTGATAGGATATAGCATAAGCTTAAACCACCTTTGCATAAGTTCAGGCTTCAATTCTCTGCAGTGTGTAGGTTTGAAGAGCCCACCCAAAGACAAGAGCCTGCCTCAAGTCAAGTAGCGGGTGGTTCATTCATGCATTTATATAGCAAACATTTATTAACTGTCTGCTTAATGCAAGGCAGTTTCCTAGGTGCCAAAGGTGCAGCAATGAACAAGGCAGACATGATTCCTGCCTTATTGGGTCCCCATTCTAAGATATGGTCTTTTACAAGTCTGATAAATGCCACAAACAGAAAAACAAGGATGCTAAGAGAGTTTGTAATAGAGAGGCTTACCACAATCCAAAGGGTCAGGGAAGGCTTCTTTCAGGAAGTGATATTTAGAGTGAGATCTGAAAGATAAGTAGAAGTCAGCTAGGTAACAAGAGGATTAAAAAAGAAAATGTCAGGCAGGGGAAATTAGATGTGTAAAGGTTCTAAAAAAGAAAAGGCCAGCAACTGAAAAGGGCTAGGGAGGCTAGAAATGGAAAATAAGTAGAACCTTGTAAACCATATTAAATATTCTGGATTTTATTCTAAGTACCCTTGTATTTAGGAACTATTGAAAGGTTTTAAAATTTTTTTTTTAATTTTTATTTATTTTTAGAGAGAGGGGAAGGAGGGAGAAAGAGAGGGAGAGAAATAGCAATGTATGGCTGCCTCTCACATGGCCCTGGCCCGCAACCCAGGCATGTGCCCTGACTGGGAATCGAACCGGGACCGCTTGGTTCCCAGCACGCGCTCAATCCACTGAGCTACACCAGCCAGGGAAAGGTTTTAAACAAGGGAGTGACAAGTTATGATTTGAATTTTTAAAAGATTTCTCTGGCTGCTGTGTGGCGACTTGACATAGGAGGGTTATAAATGGAATAGGGAGACTGTGGTAATGTTCCTGGTAAGAAACAGAGCTGGAATGTATTAAAAGGAAGTCAGTGGATATAGAAATAAATGGAAATATTGGAGCTATATTTAAGAAATAGATTCAGCAAGACAATGATGGAATGGCTGAAAGGTAAACTCCATGAGGGCAGTGACTCTTTTGTTTATTATACAGTCATCCCACACCTATCACGGGAGTTACGTTCCAGAGACCCCTGTGATAGGTGAGAATCCGCGAAGTAGCGGCGTTATATTTATTTTATTATTTATATATATTTTAAGGCTTTATAAACCCTTCCCACACTCCTATAAACCTTTCCCACTCTCTTATTAACCTTCCCCACACTCTTATAAACACTTCATGTGCTCTTAAACACTTTCTATACTCTTAAACCTACAAAACTTTAATCCCGCAATATAGCGAAAACTCTGCAATACAAAATTAGATATATTGTTTTTAAAACCCGTGATACAGTGAAGTCGCAATAAGTGAATCATAATATAGTGAGGGACGACTGTATTCCTCAAGATCGTTGCCGGGCAAGTGGTACATCCTCAATAAAATATCATTGACTGAACAAATACAATGGATAAAAGAGAGGAGAAATTGAATTATTTCCAGGCTTCTGAATTGAGGAACTGGATGGACTAAGGTACCATTTTGTAAGATGTAGAAGACTAGTATAGGATAATTTCAGAGAAATCAAGAGTTGAGTTGTGACCATGTTAAGTTCGAGATTCTTTGAAACATCCAAGTGCAGATATTGAGAATGCGGTTGGTCGGCATTCTTTTCCTTTGATCTCTTCCACTGTGATAATCTATTCAAAATGGGCTTACCAGGCTGATTATGATAAGCTTCCTGAGGACTCTACGCTGGTATGTTTTGGGGCTCATGGCAGAGCTACCTTTGTTTTATTTTTCTTCCTGATCTTTTTTTCAGTGTTAGAAACACAGAGAACCTCACTGTATCTAATTCACACTCACCCCACTCTTCAGACTGGTCCTGGTGCCCAGTTCTTTTTTTGCCTCTGGAATTCTGTTTGAGTTAAAGTTTATCAAGCTGTTTTAATTTGTTGCTATTTAATTTTCTTTTATTTGATTGCATGTTTTCGTGGGAAAATGTAAGCTCAGTTTTTCTTCACCATCTGTTTTTGGCTTCCAAACAGTAAAATTTTAGATAAGGAATGTTTAGGATAAAAGATATGTACCAATAATAATAAAATTGTTGGAAGATTGTACAAGTGGGGACCCAAAAACCCCAGAACTTATTTATAAAAAATTGTGTATTTATTCTTTTTTTAACTATATTTTATTGATTATGCTGTTACAGTTGCCCCATTTCCCCCCTTCACTCCCCCCTCCCCCTTACCCCCCTTTCCCCTCCCTTTAGTTTTGTCCATAGGTCCTACACATAAGTCCTTCTGCTCCTGTACTTCCTATACTGTTCTAACCTCCCCTTGTCTGTT
>PVJI01023664.1:0-23142 GCA_004026765.1 Micronycteris hirsuta
CTAATTTGAAGTTGAAAAAAATAAAGATAATGAAAATGCAACATATCAAAATATATGGGTTGTAGCTGTTAGCATATGTAGAGGGGAATTCATTGTATTAAGTGCTTGTAACAGAGAAAAAGGAAAAAAGTCATAATAATCTAAGCTTTTCTCATTATGTGCCTAGTTAAAGAAGAACAAATCAAACCAAGGTGTCAGAAAGCAAATAACAAATATAAGAGAATAAATCAATGAATTATAACATAAACATAGAAACATAAACAAATATTGGTTCTATAAAATACTAACAATATTAATGAACTACTAGAAATAATAGTCATGAAAGTAAAAGAGAAATATAAATTAATATTATCAGAAATGGCAGAAATCACTACATCTTCTAACAACATTAAAGGAATAAAGAGATTATTATGAACATGTTTATACCAGTAAATTAAGCAACTTAGATAAAATTGGCAAAGTTCTTTAAAAAACTTACCAAAATTGATAAATACAATAAGAAATATGAATAACTTTGTATTTGTTAACAAAAGATATGAGCAGACACTTCAAAAAAGTGTTAAATGAACAACTGGAACATGAAAATAAGCTCAACAATATCGATCATCAAGTAAATGTTAATTAAAACCGTGAGATGTCACCACACACCACTAGAACAGCCAGAATTAGGAAGGCAGACTGTGTCTCAGTGATATAGAACTTCCAGAACTCTCGTGCATTGTAGGTGAAAATGTAAAACCATATAATATCTTTGGAAATAATTCCTCAGTTCTTTTTGTGAAGTTACACAGACCTTTACCATTCATTCTACTGTAGGCATTTATACAAGGGAAATAAAAATATGTACCCATATAAGAACTTCTATAAGAATTTACTGCCCTAGCTGGTATGACTCAGCGGACTGAGTGCCAGCCTGTGAATCAAAGGGTTGCTGGTTCGATTCCTAGTCAGGGCATATGCCTGGGTTTCAGGCCAGGTCCCCGGGGATGGAGTGAATGAGAAGCAACCACACACTGATGTTTCTCTCCTTCTTTTTCTCCATCCCTTCCCCTCTCTCTAGAAATAAATAAATAAAATCTTTTAAAATAATGTTTATAGATATTTTAATTATAATAGTTGCAAGTTGTAAGGAACCTACCCCAGTTTTCATCCCCAAGTTAATCAACAAACTATATTCATGCAATGGGACGATATTTACAAATTAAAAAGAACAAATAATTTATGCTGATACAACTTTGTGAACGAGGAGTATGCAGTGATTCCACTCTGGCAGAGGTAACCTCTGTAACAGGAAGCAGATCCGTGGGTACCTGGGGCATGGCTCTGGGGCACTGACTGCAGAGGAGCAGGAGGGCATGTTCTGAGATGATGAAAACGTCCCATATCTTGACTTTGGTAGTAGTTTCATGTCCGGGTATATTTGTCAAACCCACCAAACTGCATACTTATAATCACTGCTTTTTATTTTATGACAATTTTTCCTCAATACAGTTGAATAAAAACATTTTAATAAACATGAATTGTACTTTAAGTGCAACTTTTAAGAAGATTGACAATCAGGATGAATAGTAATATTTTTCTCTTGTGCCCCCCATCCCACCTGTGAGGGATTGGAGAGATAAAATGTCTCACTGTCTAAAGATGGAGACAGGAAACCTGAAGGCTACATATTATAAGTCTTAAAGAATAAGAAAAATAAGTCAATGTAAACAACCAAGAAACTAATTTAAATCTCTCCAACCCTGGGTTTGCCGAGTGATGGCTGCAGTCTCACCATGTAGTAAGTGCTTATTTTAAATACTAAGCAGAACCTCATACCAGGCTGGATGAGACAACAGTACAAAACAGTAAATAAATCTCTTAGATCCGTGTAGTCCCCATAATGCACTCTTCACAACACAAATACCTGGCATATACATACGCGACTCATGAACAGTACGGAAACCCTAGTTTTCAAGACAATTGGTCCCTGTCAAGCACATTCATTTTTACATTAGAAATAAAATCTGAGTATGACAATCCCTAACATGTTTTGTTCAGTGATTTTCAAAGTTTAGCTGTTACAAATTGTAAAACATGTGTGAATGACTGAAACTCCGAGTGACAAACGAAGTTCAATGTAATATTTTCATAATAAAGATGCAGATAGGTTGGCAATTGAAACTTTCTAATGATTTTTAAAGATGTGTATCAAAAAAAGGTTATCAGTATCATCAAAATTTCAAGATGAAATAGTTGATGAAGAAAATGTACTGGAAGAAGGAAAGAGCTAAGAAAGAAAGAAGAGAGGGAGAGGGAGATGGAGACCAAGAGGCAGAGGAGAGAAGGAAGACCAGTGGGAATGCAGAGGAGGAGAAGGAAGAAGAAAGGAGGGGAGAAAGAGAAGAGCAGAGCAGAGGAAAGAGGGCACCGTGGACGGAAAAGATTGCTGTTACAACGTGACTCTTTTAAAGTATTAGTACAGTGTTTATCAAGTCTCAGGTAAACACTTCACTGAAGCTCTCAAATAAACTAAACAAAAACAAAACCTTGCATTAGTTTCCAAGGATTATCCCCCACTGAACCAGTGACATCACATTCATGAAAGACAACTCGTTCAATGTACAATCTCACACATTCAGAGTTTTTATATCACCTCGAATGAAAAGACCAATCATTGATTTTCATAGCATAGAAGAACATTTACTATAGACAATGAAAATATTACTTCCCCATATAAAACAAAATAGTACATGTAATTATTCATAAATAGCATCTTACCTAGTAAAGTTATTAAGTAGGTAAATTATGATTACAAGTTTGCTTGGACTGAATTATCCAAACTTTACCCCCACCCCTGGCATTTCTCCTGTGGTTCTCCTATCTCCATAACAGCAGATAGTCAAAAGCTCAGGTGTCCTTTTAAGAGGAACTGGGGCTCAAGGAAGTTGCAACCAGCTCAATATTTCTAGTTTTTAATCATTGACATCCAGAATCTTATGCCAGATATCATGACTCCAGGCCATATTAGTCACATGTCTTGAAAGAATGTTACCTAATGAAAACAATTTCTTTGAAACTTCCCTTTTACTAATATGTCCAGTGGCAGAAAATACAGGGACAGAGACTCTTTTAGATTATTGACTTTCTATGGTAGAATTTAGAATAGTATAGGAAATGTAGAAGCCAGAGAACTTATATATACAACGCATGGGCATGAACTAAGTGGGGGGATGCGGGTGGGAGGGGGTGTGCAGGGTGGAGGAGAATAAAGGGTAGAAAATGGGACAACTATAATAGCATAATCAATAAAATATATTTTAAAAAGAAATAAAAACAAAACCGATTCATTTTTTTAAATATCTTTTCAGCTTTCAACAATACCTTTTTCTGAATTTGATCATAACTCATTGGTATGCTATAAAACTGTAGGATAATTTCAGAAATGGTGGGTATGAATTGTGGGCGGTGACGGCAGTTCAGAAAAATGTTTTCCGTGTGAATTGCAATTATGTAATTCTTACCTCAGCTATGCTCTGTAGCTCTGTCATTCATCTTGCTTTGCGCTGCCCACAAGTTCATGGCCTAGAGGAATAAAACAAAGAAATGCAGTGTCTTTGGTTAATGTTTCTGAAGCAATTTTTTGGTGACTCAAACTAAGAACATCTTTTCTGTTTAATACTTAATAAAAACCACAGGTAATGTATACCTCAATTGCTTTAATAAGTATAGTTATGTTGTTTTCAAGAAAACAATTACTTAACCCATTTTGAGGAAACCATATTCAAAAACTATCTCAACTAGCTAACTTTTATCCCTCTCAGGTATATGCACCCCATAGTGTACATAGAGGACAGAGGGAAGCCTAGTGACCATGTGTTCATACTTAGATATGCATGCAAGTAAATCAGCTTTATCCAGAAGAGTCCTATCTCTTATCGTTTTCTCAGCAATCCAAGGGATCTAGATAATTACTTACCAGAGATTGGTCTTAACGTTAAGATTGCCACATAGACAGCCATCCATAAATCTTAGGATTTCTGGAAATTACCTAAAGCCTCCTTCCAAATTTTCTCTCAACTAGCCAAATTCCAACATTACTTTTGTGCATTATTCTCTCAACTAGCCAAATTCCAACATTATTTTTGTGCATTATTTAGTGCATTTAGTTGCACTAAAAAGTCTGATGCCTGAAATTAATTATCAGCTTGTAGTACCTTGATTCATTCAATCACTTCCCATCAACAAACATAGAAAAGTTAATCCTAAGGACATGATAAAATGCTCATCAGATATACAATAAATAATTCCTGAGCAAACACTCCACTCCAGGCACTGTATCAAGTACTTTAAAAAAACATCATGATGAGCAATACTACATCCAAACAAAGACACCCTTCTCCAGTGAAACCGCTGGGAAAGGCCTAACTTAGAAGAGAATGAACTATATTAGTTTTCTGATTTCCACGTGGTAAATTTTGTCCTCAGGCTGAGAACAGTTAGTCTCCTTATAGAAGTATCCAAAATTCAAATAATAAAACTTCAAGGTTTCCCATGTCAGCCAAAATTCACTCACTATTCTATGAAGAAATGTATCTGCTCTATTCCTTTTTCACGCAATTATAATTGCAATACGATGTGGTACTGATTCATAACTTGTCCCTTTACTGCTTACTTTTTTGAAATTTCCACTTGGTTTGAATCTGGATTACAACAACATATCCATTTTTTCAGTAAATTTTTCACAGGACTACTTCATAGGTGCTGTTTATTGTCTCACTGCACATAAACTCCGGCCCTCTATCTTTGTCTCTGGGAACTGCCGCTGACATCACTGCCAAGACCCACGATGTCATGAGGACTGGACAGCAGTAACGTTCCATTTCTACTGCATGTCCTTTAGTCATTAGCTGGAATACTTTTTATTAAGAGCTAATTCACTCATCATTTATATGACTATGCGAAGGTATAGTTTTTACAAGAAAAGCAAAATAAATGTTTGGTTCTTCATCTTTATCTTCCAGTTTTTAAAAGAGCGAATTAGAAATGAGTAAGTTCTGAAAGTCTAATGTACTGCATGGTGATGGTAGTTGGTAATACTGTACTGTACGCTTGAAATTTGCTGGGAGTAGATATTAAATGTTCTCACCAAGGGAAAAAAAATGTAACTATGTAAGGTGATGGATGTATTAATTTGTGATAATCTTTCACAGTGTACATACCAATCAAATCATCACATTGTACACTTTATATATATTACATTTGTCAATTATACCTCAACAAAGCTGGAAAATTCAAATTAAATTATACATTAGTTTTCTATTATGATCCAAAGCTAGTTTATGCATCGCTATAAACTCATGATGAATCCATTTGATACATTCCAAACCATTGCAGTTATAGTTCTTATTGATGCTTGAATTGTCTTTTGTTTAACATGGGGCATTTTCTTCAAGTTTGCCTCCAAATAATTTGCCATGATCTTAGCAGAAGTCTTTGATGACTTTATTACTATCTAATCTGGTAACATATTTACTTTTCTATATCCTAACCTAGAGTTGAAAAAAGCCATTTATCCAATGAATGCTATTCCTTTTATTGGAAAAGATTATATGAATACTGTATCAGGTGGCTAAGGGATGTAGTGATTAGTCACTTTTTTCTAGAATTTTTTAAGTGAACAAAGATGAATAAATACTTATTTTAATTGATTAAATATATCATGCATTCATACTGATACTGCTAGTTAAATTAAGAGCCACAGTATTTCAACTTACTCCTCTCAATTTTACAAGTGTACAATTTTTTTATTACTTTATTGTTTTTCAATTACGGTTGTCTGCATTTTCTCCCCTCCCCACCCCATCCAGACCTCCCTCCCTCCCTTGCTTCCACCCTCCCCCTTGGTTTTGTCCATGTGTCCTTTGTAGCAGTTCCTGAAAACCCTTCTCCCCACATCCCCCCCCCCCTCCCCTCTGGCTATTGTTAGATTGTTCTTAATTTCAATGTTTCTGGTTATATTTTGCTTGCTTTGTTTTTTTGTTGATTATGTTCCAGTTAAAGGTGAGATCATATGGTATTTGTCCCTCACCGCCTGGCTTATTCACTTAGCATAATGCTCTCCGGTTCCATCCACGCTGTAGCAAAGGGTATAAGCTCCTTCTTTCTCTCTGCTGTATAGAATTCCATTGTGTAAATGTACCATAGTTTCTTGATCCACTCATTTGCTGATGGGCACTTAGATTGTTTCCAGCACTTGGCTATTGTAAATTGTGCTGCTATGAACTTTGGGGTGCATAGGTTCTTTTGGATTGGTGTTTCAGGGTTCTTAGGGTATAATCCCAGCAGTGGAACTGCTGGGTCAAAAGGTAGTTCCATTTTCAGTTTTCTGAGGAAATTCCATACTGTTTTCCACAGTGGCTTCACCAGTCTGCATTCCCACCAACAGTGCAGTAGGGTTCCCTTTTCTCCACATCCCCTCCAACAGTTATTCATTGCTTTGTTGATGATGGCCATTCTGACTGGTGTGAGGTGGTATCTCATTGTGGTTTTAATTTGCATCTCTCTGATGGCTAGCGTTGATTAGCATCTTTTCATATGTCTCTGGGCCCTCTGTACATCTTCCTTGGAGAAGTGTCTGTTTAAGTCTTTTGCCCATGTTTTAATTGGTTTTTTTGTCTTCTTGGAGTGGAGTCGTATGAGTTCTTTATATATTTTGGAGATCAAACCCTTGTCTGAAGTATCATTGGCGAATATGTTTTCCCACATGGTTGGTTCTCTTTTTATTTTAATATTGTTTTCTTTAGCCATGAAGAAGCTTTTTATTTTTATGAGGTCCCATTTGTTTATTCTTTCCTTTATGTCCCTTGCTCTAGGGGACATCAGTGAAGATATTGCAGCAGGGAATGTCTGAGATTTTCCTAATGATGTTTTCCTCTAGGACTTTTATGGTGTCACAACTTATATTTGTCTTTTATCCACCTTGAATTTATTTTTGTGTATGGTGTAAGTTGGTGCTCAAGTTTCAACAAGTGTATAATCTGTTTTCCAGCCTTAAAATCCTATCCTCACAAACACCAACATACTCATATACATTTGATTTATTACACAGACACACACACATAGTGTATATATTTGTTGCAAATATGTATACAACTATCTTAGAATAGAGTAATGCAACACTCAACTAACATTATATTGCTGACACAGTTTACTTTTTTACTTCTTATGTCCTTATTGAATACTTTACTAGGCAAGCACAGACAAATGATTGGGTTTAAAGTCATTTCAAATAATCTCTTCCTGTGTGGTAAACAGTCTGAATTGATACATAAACTCATTCTTTCCATTTTGCTCTCAATTTTAGGGATTGCTACAGTGTTATTGAAATTTGTTGGCTCTGAAATTATGGGTAGAGAGAAGGTATATTTAGAAATGTATAGTTACTTTATCTTCCAGCCTGTTCCATTCCTATAACTAATCATAATCACTGTTTTTAGTTTTTGTTTTTTTCTTCTATTTTCAAAAATAAGGGTAAATGCATTCACACACACACACACACACACACACACATCCCTTCAGGTAACTGGTAGCATACTATGTTATAGTTCATAATATATTCTTCTGAGGGTCACTCTATTGTGGTGAATAATAATAGTCCTCATTCCTCCATGCTAATCCAAACTTTGAGAAGCCTTGAATTAGAAATAGTGGTACATTTGGTGTTCAGTTTAGTTGTGAAGTTGATGAAGCTTTTAAACAGTGTACACAAATGCTTGGACATCATTCCATAACAACTGAACCAGAATCTCTGAGTTTAAGATCCAGAAATCCAAATTTAATATATATCCCTAAACTACCAGTCCAGAAATACTTAAAATTATTTATAAAATTGATAGTTTTCATTTATATTTGTTTGGACTTTAGGTGTACACAATCAAGAGTGCTGTATCATTACACTTGAGTTTTACAAATAAAAAATTATAGGTAGTGGCACTTTCTATACAGTGTGTAACAAATAACTATAACTTCAATACATAATGATAAGACCTACCAAATTGTTTGCAGTCCTATAGTCACTCACATTTTCAGCAGCTCAGGCAGTCAATGCAGCCTGAAGATTAAAGGATAATTCTGCACAAGCTCAAGTGCAGAGGTGTAATTCTTCTGCTCAACTGCATCTTTCAAATGTATTGATTACCTAAAGAGATGAGATGAAAACTGCATCAATTTTGCCAACTAAAACGGACGAATTAAGAAAAACAAGAGTACATCTAGTTTGTCTTCACAAAACTATATGTGCTTGGTGTTACATCAATTCACAAGTCCGTACATATGTGAGAAAATCGAACTCTTATTCTTTTTTATTTTTTATCTTTTTTTTAATTTTATTGTTCAAGTACAGTTTTCTGCCTTTTCCTCCCACCTCTGTCCCCCACCCCAGCCATCTCCACCTGCCTCCCCTGATTCCAGCCCCCCTTTGTTTTGTCCCTGTGTCCTTTATAGTTGTTCCTGAAAACCTGTTCCCCTTTTCCCCCATAAAGACAAATACCATATGATCTCACCTTTAAGTAGAACCAAATCAACAAAACAAACAAGTGAGCAAATAGAACCAGAGATATTGAAATTAAGAACAAATGGATGGTAACCAGAGGGGAGATGGGTGGGGATAATGAACTCCTATTCTTGCTCAATTTTATCAGTGGAAAAATATTTTCCCTCCCTTTAAAACTGGATATTTTACAAATCTATTAGACTGCCCATTTGGTTTCAAGTTATTTTGATTAACTCCTAGATAGAAAATAAAATTCAGTCTTGTTTCATTGTCAAATGTCCATTTAGAAGAGTTTCAACTACTGAGGACAGATGGGAAGACAAGAGGTCCAAAGACATAAAGGCCCCTGATCAAAATTTCTGAACACAGTAAGATAATTAGAAACTGCTCTAGGTTATTGGAAAAGATATTTCATTGATATTTTTAAATCATACTTTAATGAACCAAAAAGTTACAGAATACCACAATACCTTCCATTAATAATGTAATAGACACTCCTAAACTATACTGTAACTCCCTCCTGTCTAATAAAATATGCAGTATAGTTAGGGTCATTTTTGCATTATTAGTCATAGAAATAAATACCTAACATACCAAGTCAAATTATTAGCAACTCAGCATTTTTAAGTTACACAGCCATTTTACACATTTTTAAAAAAATTTTTTACCATCCTTTTTTTCTAAACAACCCATTTTTTTAAGATTTTATTTATTTTTAGAGAAAGGGGAAGGGAGGGAGAAAGAGAGGGAGAGAAACAGCAATGTATGGTTGCCTCTCACATGGCCCTCACTGGGGACCTGGCCCGCAACCCAGGCATGTGTCCTGACTGGTAATCGAACCGGGACCCTTTGGTTCCCAGCCCGTGCTCAATCCACTGAGCTACACCAGCCAGGGCCCATTTTACACATTTTTAGCTAAAATTCAATCTTTAAAATGTTTTGTTTTCTTAACACAGTTGATGACCACCCCAAATCACCATATGTTCAGTCATCATCCTTATGCCCCACTGCTCCTTCATTATTAGCAAAGATAAATATACACTTATAAAAAACTACACAAGATACTCAAAGAAACACATGTCCAACAATATGCCAGAATAAATTGGTTTAAAAGGATAATCCTGTTGGTAAATCAAATAAAAACACTGAATAAAAGATGAATTATCAGCAATAAACACATCATCCTGCTCAGAGGAAATAACCTCAAAAATAATTTCAGTGCATGAGAACCAAAAAGAAAATTGAAAGTAAGAACACTAAGTAGCGGCCAAAATCATGTCATCTGTCTGGACAATGGAGCCTAAAGCAGGATTGAGGAACGAGCCTTAGAGCCCAGGCTTAGACAGTCGTGGCCTTGGGCTGAAGCAGAAAGGGGAATAGATTTGTGCTTTTGAATAAAACATAGCACTCCCCAGAACGGTGAAGTGCATAAATTTGGGAGGACAGTGGTAAGGAGTCAAAGGGCAACATGCAGAGAATACATATTAAAATGTTGAAAACATATAATTATACAGCATGAACAAAACCAGCCTAACATTAGAGTTAACTGATAAAACAAAGAAGAGAATTAGAGAATTAGCACTGGCAAGAATATAAAAAACTAAAACCATTTTACAGTGATAATAAAATGGAAAACAAGAAAGGAAAAATTAACCGAAATGATGAGAAAAAAGAGACACCACAAAAGAACAGAACTTTTAAAAATATTTTTCACATTTTTTATTGTTGTTCAAGTACAGTTGTCTCCAAACAGAATGTTTTAAATATAAAATACTCATTTGAGAAACAAAGAATTCTAAAAAAAAATAGCTATTGAAATTTAAAATTTCAAGAATAAGTTTGATGGCTGATTAAACATAGTTGGAAAGAAAATTAGTAAATTTGTAGATAGTTTAGAAATTCATGCCCTAACAGAGTTGAAAGCGTTTAAGACAGAGCTATGAAGAACAGAATGGAAAGCAGCAATGTATGTTTAAAAGCACTAAAAGTAGCTCCAGAAAAAGAGAATGGAGAAAATTAGTGGTAGTCTGTATTTCAAGAAATTACGAATATGATTCTTTTTTACCCTAAAACATAAACCCACAATTTTAAAGAGCACAAAGTGACACAAATGGGATATAGTTAAATAATTCTACCACTCAACACAGCATAGCAAAATGCTGAATATTGAAGAAAAGGGAAACCCTTGGAAGCAATTAGAGAGAAAGGGCAAATTTCCAGTAAAGGGCAACAGTCAGACTGACAGCAAACTTCTCTTCTGCAGCAGCAGGGACCAGAAGGGCTGCCAGAACCCCCTATCGTCAGTAAAGAGTCCCAGCATGTGGGTATATTTTAAGACTTCAGGGAAAATAATTTTAGAAAATGACTGAAAATCTGTATCACTCGCAGACCTTTGCTGAAGAACTATTGTGGTAGTGAGCAGAACAGTGGCTGCCCAAAGACGCCCACACCCTAATAACCCAAACCTGTGAATACGTTCACTCACACAGTAAAGGGCCTTCGCAGATGTGACTGAGTTAAGGGATCCTGAGATGGGAAGATTACCCTGGGTTATTTGAAAGGGTCTAATGTAATCACAGGAGTTCTTAAAAGAGTCAAAGAAGAAAATGTGACAGCGGTAGCAGAAGTCAGAATGATTCCATTGGTGGCTTCAAAGATAGAGAGAGAAGCCACAAGGCAAGGAATGCAAGTGAGCTCTAGAAGGTAGAAAAGGGAAGAAACAAGTTCTACCCTGGAACCTTCAGAAGGAGCACAACCAGCCAACCATTTGATTTTATCACACAGAAACACATCCCAGACTTCCTGCCTTCAGAACTGTAAGATAATTAATTTGTGTTCTTTTTAAGCCACTAAATTCATGGTAATTTGTTATAGCAGCAGTAGTAAAATAATACATATATCTAATACAAGTTCTCTAAAAAGGAAGGAAACTGACATACATATACATATATGTGTATAGTATACACCCAGTGTGTGTATGCATGTGTATATATGTGTATGTATATTCCAAAATATAGTATATGTTATAAATAAAATTATAAATAAGTGAGAGAAACAAAGACACAGAGACATTGATCACCATATATATATATACACACAGTTCCCAAAATAAAAGTATTTTCTTAGAAAAGGATAAAGACAATGATTAATTTTACATTGTGTTAAGTAAAATACACATTTAAAGATTTAAAGGTAACTTCCAAAATGATATCAATAAAATATATAGCTTTTTTAAAATTTTTTTAAGATTCTATTTACTTATTTTTAGAGAGAGGGGAAGGGAGGGAGAAAGAGAGGGAGAGAAACAGCAATGTGTGGTTGCTCCCCACATGGCCTTCACTGGGGACCTGGCCCGCAACCCAGGCATGTGCCCTGACTGGGAATCGAACCGGGACCCTTTGATTCCCAGCCCGCGCCCAATCCACTGAGCTACGCCAACCAGGGCAAAATATATAGCTTTGAAACAAGTGGAGGAGCTAATATAAACACAACCACCAGTAATTATTTTATTAAACACATAAAAGGAAAATCAAAACAAAACACAAAAATGCAAAGAAAACACAATAGAAAACACAAACTGGTAAAAATAATTCCAATATGTTAGTTTCATAAAAAGTGAAAATGGATTACGTTTACCGAATCGCCATGGGCTGGCTAAGGCCTTCCATGAGACTATGTTGCAACCAAGCATAGCAAAGGTACAGCATGATTATTAAAACTCACTGGTGGTAAACTGTAGTCTATTCTTGTGGGAAACATATCAAATATCTAGGAAGCTTCAGAAGAATAGAAATGATAAGGACATTGAATGTGGAGAGCTGTTGCTAAGCACACTTGAGACCTTGGAAAAAGAAAACAAAAAGCTGGGAATCTGTAATTAAAAGCCAAACTGAAATTCAAAAAGTCCCCTAAGCAGCAGCATATAAAGAGGTTCTTATCCCCTTGCATGAGAGAGCAGAGGAAGTCCAGGTCCAACCCCAAGACTTAATCGTCAGAGGAACAAAACACCAAAGGAGATAAAATTCCCAGCCTAGATGCCAAGGTCAAGGTCATTCTTAGGAAAGAATAGGATCCTGAGAGAGAAATCGTAAACATCTGGCTTGATACACAGGTTGCTGTGACCCCTCTGAGATGTGAAAGAATTTATGTGAAGACTGTGTAGAGCACAGACGCAAACGCAGGCCACATCCGGCCCTCCACCTTGTTTTATCCCGCCCAGCACCTTGTTCCTATCCAGCAGCCACACCAAGCTCTCGCTTAACGTTAAGGGGTAGTTACATTTATACAGCCCTAAAATCTCATTCGGCCCTTTGAAGGCAACCGCGAGGCTGATGTGACCCCCTGGTGAAAACGAGTTTGACACCCCTGATGCGGAGACTGAACAACACCCTGTAGGACAACATGTGCCCTTCAGGGTCTGCCTCCACATACCCTCCTGCACACTAAAATAATAGCCAAGATTAAAGTAATGATGAAACCGGGCCATATTTGTCTGCACCCTGGAAGGGAGAGCAATTCATTCTGATAAGATTAAAAATAAATTTGAGGTCTGGCTTTGCTTTGCTGCCCACTCGACTAGAGTTAACCCTACTATCCTTAAGCTTCGATGATGTGTATTTCTTGAGCATGGATGCCATGTAATATCACATTAGACCTACTTTATACAACAAAGGATGTTCGAGAGTAGATAGGCACCCAGCCATAAAATTACATGGTCATATCATATATCACATCACTCAGAAACTGTCAGCCTAATGGACAGAGTGATGTAGGCCCAGCTCGTTGCCAGGTCAGAGGCGATACACTGTGAGGCTGGTGTGCCTTCTTCTAGGATGCACTTTTCACTCAATCAAGACTTTTATATATAGTTATATCCTATAGGAAGAATGAGTGGGTCTGGGAAGCAAGAGATGGAAGCAGGAGTGGTCTCACTTATTGTCATTTTCGTTGTTCAGTAGGGAAATGTGTGCTTCCTATCCTCACACCTTTGGGCTCTGCAGCTTTGGGGTCTTGTGTAACAAAATCAGAATACACCACAGAAGTTTCATTAAACTGAGAAATGGATTCTGCCTGGGCTTTTCTGGCTGTTTGAGCTAACCCAGAAAGTAAGGAGTTGTCATTGTGATGGGCCTAATAGACATGATCATCAATAATGAGGAGAGTGGAGGCAAGGGAGGGAGGTGGGTTTGGAGGGGGTGGTGGGAGGGGAGGGAAGAGGATGCAGACAACTGTAATAGAACAACAATAAAGTAATATTAAAAAAGAACACAACTTGGGGATTCCACACGTCTGAAAAAAAATAAAATAAAAAATAAATAATGAGGAGAGGAGGAATATTTTGATACACAAATGACCCACTTGGGTGCCTACCGGTGGCTCCTGCCCAATTTTGTTGGTAAATAATAAGCACAGCAGCCACAGCTTGAGAAGAGAATATTAACTAGGGGCTCAAGCCCCTCGAACATCAGGTCTGGGCCACAGTACCACTCAAGCCACTGAAATCAGCAGAGATGCTAGTTGAGAATGAGAGCACTTTTAACTTGATAGTAGAGGAGGAAGATGAGCACTAACTTCAACCTGTAGTCTATATTCATCAGGGATGACTATCGCTCATCCCACTACCCTCCTTCTACTAAATTTGTGTGTGAATGAAGACTCCCCGGAATACCAGAGGAGCTCTTCTCTGGATTTACCTGAGAAAATGTATCCAGGAAACACAAGGGAGAAATGCCTTCCCACATCCCATTTCCAGGGATAAACAACTTATCCCCCCAGTTTTTAAGAGTGTTAACAGCTTTCCACTGTGGACCTGCTTCAGGAATTGCCTCAGCTACAGCAAGTTGCTCAGCTCAAGGACATGCTCCTTTCCTAGGTCAGCTAGCATACACTGACTCATTAATGCAGGGTTATAAAGGTCCAAGCTTCCCACCCGTACTTAGGCCAATCCAACTGTGGAACACCCCATAAGGTCAGCAGAGCCATTGATGAAACTAGCCCTCTGCCCAATCCTGCTTCTATCATTTTCTTTCCTACTGTTGGTTTTTCCCTCAAAGGAATTCCTGATTAAAACTTTCGTACAATAATCACTATCTCGGTGGCTACTTCCCAACCAGCAACACATGAGTATATTATGTGATTTTTTTATTTTAAAAGAAAGATATGCATATGTGATGAGATTCTAAGGAACTGATTTTATTAAAAATCCACGAAATTATCTGACCAACATTTCTACTTCATTTGGGAACTCTCCCCTCCACAGGCATGACTGTCATGAGCATATGTTCACAATATAGTCTTTCCTATAAGTCAGTGGGGCAACTGCTCAGCTAGCTGCCTGCTGGCACCAAGGAATAGACAAGAGTCACACAAGGAAACTATACTATTCACTCAGCTTTCACTGAATGCAGGTTTACTCAAAGTAGAACATCAACATACATTAATATCCTACTCACACTCTAATAGTCTAAGAGAAATATAACGCACACACAGAGCCATCAGTGGGAAATAACAAACTCAAGTCCCAGATTCTCAGTCTGCAGGTCCAAGAGACAGTATGGTGGGCAAGGGAGTCATCAGCATCTTGCAAGGAAGGATCTCCAGAGCCAAATGGGCAGCAGGGCAGATGAAGTCTTCAGTCCAGCAAGGCAAAGCCTCTGGCAGCTGATGCCAAGGGAGATCAGCGTGATGTGGAGCAGTACTCTGGTGTGTGGAGCTCGGCTGTCTCAGCAGTGGTCTGGAGCCCCCCTCAGTTACTCCTTGAAAGTGGTGTACTCCACCCTGCTGGATTTTTTGATAAATGTCTTAACATCCCTGATGCCAAGTGTGGAATTTCCCCAGGAGCCTGCCTATGGGTGTCCACTCTGCAGACATGGATGGCTTGGCCATGTGTGCAGATACCTTAGGTGTGTCTTCTTGCCAGATGTGTCTTGCCAGATATGTCTAGCATGACTTAGGTCGTTTCCCTCTTGAACCAAAGTGTCGTGGCTGATGGCAGCCATCTTGATTGACATGAGTGACTTCATTTTGTTTTATACACTTGATGCTATCTTGACCAGACCGATGTCATTTTATTGGTCCTGCTCTCTACAAAATAATTGTTGTATAACAGCTGAAACAGCCATGGTTCAATATGACACTGACCATGTACTTCAGACCATCACAGATTGGTGAGAGATGAGTATCAGGCCTAACTGGACCAATCAATTCATCCCCAAGGGTGATAAGATAGCTTCTCTCTTCCTAGTGGTTAACATTATATAAAACATTAGCCTTGGGATATATCAGCTATTGTAAGTTCTGTCATACAAAACTGAGAAATGAAAGTGGCAGAATTTTAGAAGAAAGAAAAGTATGAAGTTAACAGGCAGAGGAGAGAGGGAAAATGGGGAAATTTCTAACAATGGACAAGTCTTTCAGTACAACTGTTTCCATAGTCCAGCACATTTCAGTCTACGGGTTTAATGACACAACCAAGGCCCTCATAATAAATTTCATATTTTAATTAAACTATTTCAAAATGCCTTGTGCTATTTACAAGCAGAAATTTAAAAATTCAATTGGAAATATTTACATATATAATGTAATACCTAACATAACTTCATTGATTGATATTGGGTTAAAACTTGTAATCTTTCTGGTTTTCTATGGCTTATCAACAGCAATTTATACATGGGACTCAAACCAAATGAAAAATATGGTATTATTCATTCATGTACCCATTCTGCTTTTAAATCTTTCAATTACATAGGTAAATGTTCTTCTACACTGGAATAAATCATTTTAGTTGTGAATAACTTTCATATCTATGTCAATTTTAAAATTATAAATATGGTATCAATCTTTATAGGTTAATGTACATACTTGGCATGTATGAAAGTAAATAAGTATATTACACTGATTTATTATTAACTCAGTTTTCATATAAGAACACTTAAATTCTCAAAGGAGTTGTTCCTTAAAAAGATCCTTTCAAGTCTAATGATATTTTTGTGATTCATAATTTTTTTACCAGTTTCCTACATATATTATATCATTTTAGAAAACAAGAGTCACAATGTAAATTTATTTCCTCACTATTAAATTTAAAAAGAAAGTAAATATTGACATTTTGATCCATAGGCATATTGATGGATATTATCACAGTATAAACATTCACTGCAAAAAAAAAACATTTTTAAATAACTATCTTGTATTTGTTACGTATGTATGCAACTATATTTATTATATTTATGTATATTAATTTAGATAATTAAATATAGATCCTGTCATTTACTTTCATCACATATAAAATTAAATGTATATCTTTAATGTTCCTAAAATTGAGGGAGAAATATCTACATTCACGCTAAAAAGTACTCCTTTTTTTTCCATACAACTCAAACACTGGACACAAACTAAAAACAAAAACAAAAAAAGAATGATCTCATCTCTATGCTAAACACATGAAATTCTACAAGAAAGACAGCTAAACTAAACCATGATTAAATATTGTTTAAATCGTGTAAAACATTTTCATGGAGTCTGGCATAAACGTATTCTAAAAATGTAGCTAGCATATACTTTTAAATAATCCAAATCATTTCAGATGCCTAATACCTCTTTAGGACTACAATGCAATTTCCAAGAGAAAGTTTTTTAAATTAAATATTACCTATGAATATGTTGCTATTAGTGCAGGTGAACTGAATTGTTCACATTCACTTCAGTGTTCTACTATCACTGTGGAATTCTAGGTTTTCGTAGCAACAGGATAAATCAGCAGGCTGTTTCACATGGATTAAAGTAAGCTGACAGTTTGAAAAATGCATCATGCCAACTACATAAAAGACACCATCATATGTGCCTGGTGAAAGGACACAGACACGAATCAAGTATGAGTTACACTCTCGACAACAAACTTTTAATCAAATAAGAGCTCCGAGATGCACATAAAGAGGCAATAGATATAATAAACACTGCCCACGCCAGGGAGGAGCTGACTCTACCTGTATTGAGCAGAAAAATCAGCGTGGCGAGAGGGTTTTCCTCTTCTGCCCGTGTAGAGAGCACATCCTCGCCCCAAAGCTGGCTTGGGGAGCTGATGAAGCAAATTGACAATACACATAGTTATTCCAGTATTATTGACTATATTCTTTATGTGGTATTTTATATCCCTGTAACTACTCTGTAACTACCAATTTGTCTTTTTAAAAAAAAAAGAGGAGGGAGCAGAGGAAGTGATACTTTTTTATTTGGTTATATTTTTGTAGAAAGAAAAACAGGCCTACTAGTCAGACCTAGCTGTATGTAGCCCCAGGGCTCCACTTCCCCACCTTTTGTCCTGTCAAAGTCAGCACAGGGCTGCCTTCCAGCTTTCAGAAATGGCTGTCACCTCCCACACAGCTTACACTTTCAGGCCCACAGAAATCTGCACAACACTAGGTCCGCTTTTGCTTGCAAGAAGTATTAGGGGAACTGCTAGATCAAAGCTCCCTTTCCTCACCTGAATTGCTGATTCACCTTCTCTACCGAGCCATAAATACCACCCTAAACCAGGACTTCAAAATATTTAAAACTAGTAACTCCTATTTGTTGTTTTCCTTGAATTTTTTCTCAAACATCTGGAGTTCTACTTCTTCCAGAAAGTGGTAACCATGTATGCTTTAGCCTTGGTCTTGCAAACTCTTACTCCAAATTTTTATTTGTTCCTAAATTCCTATATCCACGTGTTCCTCCCCAGCTCAGCACCCCAAGAGTGACAATCCACACTGATCCTCGTTGCCCTATGCACCCCAATATGCTATTCATTGCTAAATAATCTGGGACTTGGGGAACTGTTTTGTACTTTCTAATTGAATTGTTTCACTCCATCTGCTGCCAAATCTACCCAGACATATATACAGGCAGCCTTAAAACTATTTATGCTAAAGAGAAGCCATAAATAAGTTGGAAGTTATGTTTTCTATGTTTACTTGTTAATTTTTATGTCCTCAGCGATATAAACCCAGCTAATAATATTCTCTGCTTTGGCTGTTTCTGAACATGCTTCATTAGGGAATTTTATAGTTCCATAAATAAATAAAAATAAAATTTAATCAAAGATATAAATGTTGTAGGCTACCATCTGCTTGGAATTACAATCTACAATTTTACAGTGTGATTTTGTATGCTGAATATCAATATCACCTCATGGGTGCACGCATTTCTGGCGTGTGTGTGAAAATGAGAACTTCTCAACTCCAAAAAAAACAAAAAAACAGCTCATGCTGACCACATCAGAAGGGAACATTTGGAAAGCTGTGTGTATTTAAAAAATGTTTACTCTTTCAATTTTTCCCATTAGACTTCTATTAAAATCTTTTCAATAATGCTCCTTGATTTTCTGTGTCTCATACAAATATAGATATTTGTGGTTTGAGACTATAACTGTTCATACTAGTGCTGTGAGTCAGCTGAAAGCAGACGGCAGTAAAATCTAAGGCCAGAAAAGATAACTTAAAAGATCTTCTAGTAGCTACACACACACACAATCACATGAAAAGAAAAATTAAAGTATCCATTCAGAAAATTATCATTGTGGTATTTTGTGGTGTTCCTTTCTAATTTTCAAAACGATCCCATTACTATTCAAAATAGAGGTGATAAGTTGCCAAAAGATATCAGCCCCAGATATGTATTACGACAGTTAAGAATATAATGTCGATTTTACAGTTGATCAGGGATAATTATAATATCCTTCCCAGCAGTACTGCCAGAATGTTAAGATGCACAGTGACCATAAAACAAAGACAAAATATGTCAGGAAGAACACATGAAAACAATGCACTTTACAGAAAAATCAAAACTGATACTCTCTTAAAACTATAAACTTTATTAAATTACCAGATGAGTTTGTCCTCTTTGGGAAGAAATCTAAGAATTTCTTTTGGATTATGACCCATCACCTAGCCACATGCACCCGAGAAATATATCCCCAACTTCCACTTCCCCTTGCTTTCTCAGGGCTATGCCAATCTCCTTCTGCCTTTGGGTCTCTGCACTCCCTGCCAGACCTTTGCATGGCTGCCCCCCTCTTATCATTACCTCAGATCAAATGCACCCCCTCCTCAGAGAGTCCTTCCCTGAATATCTAAGCTTGCACACCCATCCCCAGACCATTCTGAACAAAGTAGAGGGTTCCCATTACTACTCATTATTCTGACTTATTTTCTTCTTACAGCTTAGTTACAGCAAAACTATTTATTTCCTTATTTATTATCTCTCTCCCTTCAAAACTATGTGAGCACTTGAGAGAAAGGTTCTCATCTACCTCGCTCACCAAGGTGGAAGGGCACATTACAGGGTTAATGCATTTCAAATGAACCCCTCTAGCCCATAAGATTGACCTTCACCTTCCCCTTTGCCAAGTTTGCACTGTGCAGAGTTTGCACTCTTTGGCTCCTGCTGGTGAGCAAATGCACTATGTGAGCATCCATAATACTGATTACAGCTTGCACAGGTCACTGTTGTTATGCAAGAGATTTTGAAGAGGCGTAACTGCCTGTAAGAAAAGATGAATCATTCTAAAGGCTATAAAATTTGACCCGCAGGTCCATTTGCACCCAACACCACTGCCTCATTTCATAGCCTCTGTGGCAGCCACGTCAAAACTGAGGAAGAGAATAACACAAATTCAATCTTAGCCATTTTTCACAATAATTTATTGTATTACAAGCAAGTAAGTATAATTTAACACTATACGTTTCTGTTCAATATATTTCCACTTTCAGTATTTCATGTAAGCTTACAAACAACATGTCGAAGTTAGTAATACCGTTCTTCCGTTTTTCAAAGAAAAAACATGATGTAATTGAGGAATGAGACTACTGAAGAGAGAGAGGAATAGCATCATCAAGGCTGACGTGCTAACGGGGATGGCGAAATGAAAAGTCAGGAACATCAGCAACTTTTTCCAGATGCTGCACGCTCTCCTGTCTGCTTATCATTCCTTCTCCCACCTTCTTTTCCTCCCGCCCTCCCTCCTTGCTTTTTCCTCTCTTTCATTCCCTTTCTCCTCACATTTACCTTAAGCATCCACCATCCTTCCATAGTCTATTTTCAAAATAAAGTTTGGCTAATTAAGAATTGGCCACAATGTCCACATCTAATAAATCCTTAAATGTGCATGAATTCTTTACAAAACTCTTACAGGTAATATGGTACATTCAATTATGAAAGAATTTATATTTGTTGTTTTTATAACACATCATATATTTTAATAACAAATTCTTCTTCACTCACACCCTTGTTTATACTTTTTTTGAAATTCTTAAGATTCCTGGGTTTGTATATATTTGTCTCGTTAGGTTTTTTTTGCTTAAATATTAATTTGCCTGAGTAATTTTCCCTCTTCCTAAACCTACTACTCATAATATCACCTCTTTTGAAAAAGGTAATATCACCTTCTCTTAAGTCACAATTTTATTTGTGTTATGTATTTTCTGTCACATATCTATTAATTCCCTACAATCTATTTTTGTATAAATAAATTGTGAAGGCATGTTATTATACATGTTGAATTACTGTATGAGATAATATCATGAGCCATTAATCATGTGATCCAGGATCATGTAAATTCAGAATAAAAGTTAACATCTTAGGAAACCTCATTGGTTAAATGCTCAACAATACACATGAATTTAGTATCAAGTTTTTTTAAAAAAAATCCTCCTTCCAAAAGTGTCATAGGTCTTTGGTAAATCATGATGTTTAATTTCTAGCAAAAATAAAATGGTATTTTACAGATTTTTTTCCCTAGCGCATTATTTGTTCTGCCCCACCAACATAAGAAAGGTTATACAGCAGGTGGTCATTTTGTTTCTGAGCGTAAAAGTGATACTAGCCTTTTCTGTTGTCAGAATTTTGAAAGGCACTGATTTTATCAGAGACCCCCCTTTCTGGGGCTTTCATACTCTCCTGAATATTAATTGTGTAAGCTTCTCTCATAGCCACATCTCAGTATGAACCTGAATCAATGTATTTCTCCCATCACATTTATTCAGTCTCAGCTCTTCTATCATCACCCAAGAGACAAGCTGACAAAGTACAAAGCATTAATTTTACTTTTTTTCTTGGTGGGAAAATAATGATACAATAGATAATTGATGTCCTCACTTCAGCCAACATTAAATCACAAGCCTGGGCACTCTTACAGTTTGAAGGTCTTTTTCATCTAGAGTCTACACTGTACATAGATTTTATGAGTAAAAGAAATTTAGCATTTAAAAGGCATCAAGTACAAGCACAAAAAAGTAATTTTACAAAAGCATTGCATCTCACTAAAAAGGTCAATTAGGATTTCATACCATATCTCCCTATCTAAAAAAAAAAAAACAAAAGTATTTTCAGGATCCTAAGGGATGGATCAGATTAAGTTAGAGTCATTCTCTACTCTGTACAACCTTTCACCTATCTTTTCTGAACCTACATTCCAGAGTATAAATCATGTCAGTTGTCTCTTCTCAGCTCAGGTGACTTGCCTGATCATCCTGAAACATATATTTCATTTACTGCTCTCCCATATCCAATTTCCAGAGGTTTGTCCATGTGCTGCTTACTGGGACAAAGTATATTAGCTTCTCAGTCTCTGAGCCATCAGTGAAAAATGGAAGTTTGAACATATGCGCTTTTTTCTTAGTATTATAATTCCCCTAAAATGATAATAAAAAGCACAGAAAGGTAGAAACATCTAATTAGGAAGTACATGAGAAGAGGACCATCAGTAGAAGGTAAAAGAGAATAAACGTCTAAAAAAGAAAAAGATGATGGAATTATAGTAACCACCAAAACAGGCCTAAGAAAAAATTGTCTTTGAGTTTGTAAGGTGGAGGATAGATAACCCAGAAGGAGAAAATGGTCTGCCAGAAAATCAGGAAGCTTGGGATGACACCTGAGGCTGAAAACATGAAGATGCATTGCATGGAAAAGTTGACTTCGGCCCCCTACTTCTCTTCTTCCAGAATGAAAAAAATAAAAAAATAAGAAATCCCAGAGGTTACATGATTTCCTCAGAGGCAAACTAAAGTGGAAGGGAGATTCTACTCAAAGAACATTACTAGATCCCAAGCAAAGACCTCTTCTTTCTGGAATTTGGGAACCACCTACAGACGCAGAACCTAGTTCCCCTACTTCCCAACTAATCACAGGAAATTGAAGCCAATTTAGAGGCCAGCCCCGCCCAGAGCAGAAAGCCCCCAAGCAGAGAATTTGTGAGGGAAATCCTGGGAGGCATCCTCAAAAATGTAAAAAGATAGTCCACAAAACAAGAATAGCATGTTAAACAGAAGACACCTCCTGAAAACTGACAGAAATTCTGAAATAATTATTACTTTAGAAGAGATAGAACATAGGAGTGCAAAGGTTCTTTTGAATTGGTTTTTCAGGATTCTTAGGATATAATCCCAGTAGTGGAATTGCTGGGTCAAAAGGCAGTTCCATTTTCATTTTTCTGAGGAAGTTCCATACTGTTTTCCACAGTGGCTGTACCAGTCTGCATTCCCACCAACAGTGCACTAGGGTTCCCTTTTCTCCACATCCCCTCCAACAGTTATCTGTTGCTTTGTTGATGATGGCCATTCTGACTGGTGTGAGGT
>PVJI01023665.1:0-23355 GCA_004026765.1 Micronycteris hirsuta
GAAAAAGAACCAAGAACAGATCCAGAAAGAAGTGAGAAGGCAAACACAAACAGCTGAGACAAATTTCACTTCACTATCCTTCAGAACTGGCATGCTTTTTCTCTTCTAATTAGTTTTTTGTTTGATTTCATTGTTTGATTTGTTTTCTTCATTTTCCCTTTCATATTGCATTTTAATTTTTCTTCTTTCACTTCACTCCTTTTCCAATAACACACTACTCCTGGACTTTAATCTTTTATTCTTTTTATTCTGATTATATACTTCTTATACTACTGTTATTCCAAATCCCATGCAGCAGCATTCCCTGGTCTGAATCCATCTTCCATTTGCCTGAGTGTTATGATAGTTGTGGTTAACTTTATCATACACTACACCAAGTTTCTATCCCTTACTTTATTTTTCCTCCATCTAACCTCGCATAAGCATTCTGCTTTCTAAAGTCAGCTCACATTCTTTCTCCCTTCTAATTAGTCTTATCTCTTTTTCATCTTTTATAAAAAGTGGCTAGTCAAATGAACTATCATGGTAAATGCTGTACTTCTCCAAATTATCTGCTATTTGTTCACTACTTGTTATTACTGTAAATCCCATAGAATACTCTCCACTGTCTTACTCCATTTCAACTTCACCCTACCCCTGATCACTTAAGTAAGGAATTTTATCTCATTGTTTTCTCTCTCCCTTTTTCTTTTTCTTTTCTCTCTTTTTTATCCTCTCTCTCAACCTGGGCTTTACTCCTTACTATTATTAGTTTGCTTACCCCATCCTCTCAAAATCATTTTTAATTACTGTAGACATTTCATATACATTTTTTGCTTTGGTACAATATTCTTATTCTCATCCACCTTTATTAAACTTCATTCAGTTGTGATTGCTATCGACTCTGCTATGGGTTTTCTGCAATTTTGCTCCTGGTGGTCCAGTACATTTTCAGTTTCACTTCAAACTTCATAGTATACTCTTCCCTATTCTTAGCTTACTTTTCCAATTGTCTTTTCGCTTTTACTTATGTTATAAATTTTGCTCTCTCCTTTATTCACCTCAGTTCTATGCCAACTCTTATCAATTCTCCTCCCATTTACCACACAAAAAATTCTTCCCCTATTTTAGTCATCTCATATTCCCTTTGTCACATCATATAATGTCCACAACCCCTCTTCACTTTTACTAACCTTAGCTCTATTGTTGTTTAGACTGGTGATGTTGTAGCGGGGTTCTTGTTGCTGGCATAGGTTTGGTGGTCTGGTAATACTGCTTTGTTAACCAACACCTGTGCAACAGCATACAAGACAAGGTGGGAGTTGTGAATACCAATAAACCCACTAGGAGAGAAAACCTACAAACAATGGAATCACCGAAGGTAAAGCCCAAGTACAACTAGAGAACCTACGCAAACACAAAAAAGGGCAACCTTAGAGCATCCAGACATGCAGATTAAAGAGACAGCACCACTGAATCCCACAGAACCCTACCACAGACATTTACCCTATGAAGACACCTGGAAGAGCAGAAACAAACAAAAAGAGTCACTAAAATGGGGACCCAAAGAAAGATTGCATAATGAAAAGGACAGGAAGACTTCCCAGAAAAGGATTAAATGAATTGGAGGTAAGCAAAACTATCAGATATAGAATTCAAAAGAATGGTTATAAGGATGCTCAAGGAACTCACAGACAACTACAAGGAACTGAGTGGGAACTACAAACGTATGAAAAAGGAAATAGGAACCATAAACAAGAACCAGGAAGAAATGAAGAATACAATTTCTGATATAAAAAATATACTAGAAGGAATTACAAGCAGACTGGATGAAGCAGAGGAACAAATTAGCGAGCTGGAAGGCAAGGTAGAAAGAAATACCAAGGTAGAGCAGCTGTACCAAAAAAGACACAAAAATAAGAAGATAGCTTAACGGAATTGCAAGACAACATGAAATGCAACAACATTCAAATCATAGGCATAGCAGAAGGAGAATAAAAGGGGCAAGGGATAGAAACTCTGTTTGAAAAAATAATCACAGAAAAGTTAGTTCCCTAACATGGAAAGGGGAAAAGCCATGCAAGTTCAGGAAGCACAGAGAGTACCAATCATGATGAACTAGAGGAGGACTACTCCAAGACACATCATAATTAAAGCACCAAATTTTAAAGACAAAGAGAGAATCTTAAAGGAAGCAAGGGAAAAACAGGAAGTAAAAAATAAGGGAGTTCCAATAAGGCTAGCAGTTGATTTCTCAACAAAAACATTAAAAGCCACAATGTAATGCCAAGAAATATAACAACTAATGAAAAACAAAGACCTGCAACCAAGATTACTCTACCAAGCAAGGCTCTGAATTAAAATAGAAGAGGAAGAAAAAGAGCGAGAATGAGAGAGATAGAGAGGACCAAAGGTAAAAGGGGAAAAAATTGAACAAGTACTTATCCAAATTAACCATAAATGTTAATGGATTAAATGCTCCAATCGAAAGACATAGAAAAGCTGAATGGGTAAGAATACATGACCCAACAATATTCTGCCAATAAGAGAAACACCTCAGAAAAAAGATGTACACAGACAGACAATGAGGGTTGGAAAAAAATATTCCAAGGAAATGGGTAGGAAAAAATAGCTGGGGTAGCAATACTTATATCAGACAAAATAGACTTCAAAACAAGGGCCATAAAAAGAGACTCAGAAGGACACATCATAATAGTAAAAGGAAGAATTCATCAAGAAGACATAAACATTATAAACATACATGCATCCAACATAAATATATAAGGAAAATCTTGGAGGACTTCAAGAAAGATATTGATAGCAACACATTTATACTAGGGGATTTTAACACCCCACGGTCAACAATGGATAGCTCTTCCAAACAAAATATCAAAAATATCAACAAGAATATTGTAGTACTGAACAATGTCCTAGATCAAATGAACTTAATTAATATATATAGAACCTTTCAACCCAATGAAGCAAAACACACATTCTTTTCGAATGCACATGGAACATTTTTAACGGTAGACCACATGACAGGACACAAAACAAGCCTCAACAAATTCAAGAAAATTGATATCATATCAAGGATTTTCTCAGACCACAAAAGCCTGAAACGAAACCAACCTCAAGGGAAAAAAATCAAAAGCACTAAAATTCATGGAGATTGAATAGCACACTACTAAACAATGAACGGGTTAGTATTGATATCAAGGAATAAATCAGAAATTTCTGGAAACACATGTAAATAAACACACAACAGTCAAAACTAAAGGAACAAAGAGATGGCAGTCTTCATGGGAAGTTCATAGTGATACAGGTCTACCCCAAAATATAGAAACATTTCAAATAAACAACTTAACCCTAACCTCCAAGACAGAGGAACAACAGAAAATGAAGCACAGAGCAAGTAGAAGGAAGGAAGTAACCAAGATCAAAGCAGAATTAAATGACATAGAGACTGAAAGAACAATTCAAAGGATCAATAAATACAGGACCTGGTTCTTTGAAAAGGTAAGCAAAATCAACAATGCTTTAACCAGACTGATCAAGAAAAAAAGAGGACCAACAGAAATAAACAGATATGAAAGAGGAGAAATTACAACTGATACAACAGAAATACAAAGGACTGGAAGACATTACAATGAACAACTATATCCCCCAAAATTTGTAAACCTCGGTGAAATGGACAAATTTCTAGAAAAATATAATCTTCCAACAATTAGTCAAGAAGAAGCAGAAAGCTTGAAGAGTTACATAATGGCTAGTGAAAATGATGAATTAATCAATTTTACAGCAAAGAAAAGATAGAGATCGGATAGTTTCACAGGAGAATATTACAAAAAATTTAAGAAGATCTAACCCCTACCCTTCTAGGCTATTCCAAAAATCCAAGAAGAAGGAAGTCACCCAAACTCTTTTTATGAAGACAGCATCATCCTAACCACAAATCCAGATAGACACACACAAAAAAGAAAGTACAGGGCAATATCTGATGAACATAGATACCCAAATCCTCAACAAAATATTAGCAAACTGTATCCAGCTATACATTAAAAAGATCATACCCATAATCAAGTTGGAGTCATCTGAGGGATGCAAGGATGGTACAATATTTGCAAATCAATAAATATAATATATCACATAAACAAATAGAGACAAAAATCACATGACCATTTCAATAGATGTAGAAAAAGCATTTGATAAGTGACAGCAGTCATTTATGATAAACACAATCAGCAAAGTGGGAGTAGATGGAGCATAACTCAACATAACTAAGGCCATAAAAGAGAAACCTGCAGCCGACATCATATTCAATAAATCAAAAACTAAAAGACTTCCCACTAATATCAGAAAGAAGACAAGGATGTCCTCTATCACCACTTCCATTGAATAGAATATTGGAAGCCCTAACCACAGTGATCAGACAAGAAAAAGAAATAAAAGGCACTGAAATCGTAAAGGAGGAAGTAAAACTGTCATTGTTTGCAGATGACATGATAGTGTACACAGAAAATCCTATAGACTCCACCAAAAAACTGCTCGACCTAATAAATGAACTTGGCAAAACAGAGGGATACAGAGTCAATATTCAGAAATCGAAGGCATTTTTGTATACCAACAATGAAATAACAGAAACAGAAATCAGGAAAAAAATCCCATTTGATATAGCAACAAGAAAAATAAAGTCCCTAGGATAAACCTTACCAAGGAGGTGAAAGACCTGTACTCAGAAAACTATACAACAGTGAAGAAAGAAATCCAGGAAGACACAAAAATATGGAAGCATACACAGTGTTCATGGATTGGAAGAATTAACAACATCAAAATGTCCATACTACTCAAAGCAATTTATAGATTCAATGTAATACCCATTAAAGTACCAATGGCATATTTCACAGGTATAGAACAAATATTTCACAAATTATATGGAATCATAAATGGCCCAGAATAGCCACATTGACTTTGAGAAAGAAGAACAAAGTAGGAGGGATCATAATACCTGATATCACACTGTATTACAAAGCCACAGTAATCAAAACAGTCTGGCACTGGTGTAAGAGCAGACACATTGACCAATGGAAAAGATTAGAGAGCCCAGAAATAAACCCAAGACTCTATGGTCATTTAGTATTTCACAAAGGGAGCAGAAGCATAAAATGGAGTAAAAATAGCCTCTTCAACAAATGGTGTTGGGAGATATGGATGGCTACACACACAAAAATTGAAACTCGACCATGAATTTTCAACATTCATAAAAGTTACCTCAAGATGGATAAAAGACTTAAATATAAGTTGCAACGCCATAAAAATCCTAGAGGAGAACATAGGCAGGGCAATTTGAGATATTTCACACATCAATATTTTCACCGATATGTCCCCTAGACCAAGGGACATAAAGGAAAGAATAAAAAAACTGGGCCTTCATCAAAATAAAAAGCTTTTGCTTGCATAAGGAAAATATCAGCAAAATGAAAAGGGAATCAACCATATCGGAAAACGTATTTGCAAATGGTATCTTGGACAAGCGTTTGAGCTCCAAAATATATAAAGAATTCATATGACTCCACTCCAGGAAGACAAACAACTCAATTAAAAAATGGGCAAAGGATCTGAACAGACACTTCTCCAAGGAGGACTTACAGAGGACCTAGAGACATATGAAAGGATGCTTAGCATCAGTAGTCATTAGAGAGATTAAATCAAAACCACAATGATACCACTTCACACCAGTCAGAATGGCATCATAACCAAATTAACAAACAAGTGTTGGTGAGGTTGTGGAGAAAAGGGAACCCTAGTGCATTTTTGGTGGGAATGCGACTGGTGTAGTCACTATGGTAAACAGTATTGGATTTTCTCAGGAAACTGAAAATGGAACTGCCTTTTGACCCAGCCCTTCCACTCCTGAGACTATTCACTAAGAATCCTGACACAGTTATTCAAAAGAACTTATGTACCCAAATGTCCATAGCAACACAATTTACAACAGCCAAGGGTTGGAACCAGCCTAAGTTCTTTAAGGTTAGAACCAACCAAAGGTCCAATTATTTACTGATCAACTCAGCAGTAAATAAGTGGATCAAAAAACTTTGGTACTCTTACACAATGGAATATTATGCAGCAGAGAGATAGGAACTTGTGTTCTTCATGACAGCATGGATGGATCTGGAGAGCATTATGGTAAGTGAAATAAGCTAGGTGGTGAAACACAAATACCATATGATTGAACCTATAAGTGGAACCTAATCAACAAAAGAAACAAGCAAGAAAATTATAACCAGAGACACTGAAATAAAGAACTGACAGTAACCAGAGCTGAGGGGGAGTGGGATAATGGGGGGGAAAATGAGTCATCAAGGAACATGTATAAAGGACACATGGACATAGGAAAATAGGGTTAGAATTGAGGGTGGGAGGTGGGGGTCCATAGGTAGGATAAAATCATTGGGGAAAATGGAGACAACTGTACTTGAACAACAATAAAAAAATGAACAAGGAAAAATTGTAAATATGATCTGTGAAATGAAAATTACACTAAAAGGAATTAAAAATGGCTATATTAAGTAGAAGACTGAATCAGAGAAGTGTAAGACAAGGTAGAGAGCATTATCCAGTCAGAGTCAAAACAAAAAAAACAAACAAACAAAACCCTCCAAAAGAAGGAGGATAGTTTAAGGGAGTTTCAGGACAACGTGAAACATAACAACATTCTCATCATACGAATACCAGAAGAAGAAAAGGAGCAAGGGATAGAAAATGTGTTTGAAAAAATAATGAGAAAACTTCCCTAACTTGGTCAGAGAAGACATCACTCAGGTTCAGGAAGTAGAGAGGGTCCCAATAAAGATGAACCCAAAAATGCCTACTCCAAGACACATCATAATGAAAACAGCAAATAATAAAGACAAAGAGAAAATCTTAAAGGCAGCAAAGGAGAAACAGCTAGTACATTTAAGGGAGCTCCGATAAGGCTATCAGCCGAAATCCGAACAGAAAAACCAATTCCAGAAGAGACTTGCAAGAAATATTCCAAATAAAGAAAAGCAAGGTCCTACAACCAAGACTACTCTATCCAGCATACTCTCCTTTAAAATGGAAGATGAAATACAGAGCTTACCACGAAAAGAAGGCTAAAAGAGTATATCTCCACCAAGCAGCACTGCAAGACTTGCTAAAGGGACTGCTATATAAAGGAGAAGAAGAAGAGGAAGAAGATGGAGAAGAAGAAAGAGGAGAGAGAGAGAAACACAGGTGCAGAAAAAATGGCAATGAATATGTACCTATCAATAATAACCTTAAATGTTAATGGATTAAATGCTCCAATCAAAAGAAATAGGGTAGCTGAATGGATAAGAAAACATGACCCCCATATATGCTGTCTACAAGAGACTCACCTCAGAGAAAAAGATCTATATAGGTTGAAAGTGAAGAGATGGGAAAAAATATTCCAAGCAAATGGACCTAAGAAGAAAGCTGGGGTAGCAACACTTATATCAGACAAAACAGACTTCAAAACAATGGCTACAAAAAGGACAAAAACAGTCATTACATAATATGTAAGGGAGTTTCCAACAAGAGGACATACTCTTTGTAAACACATATGCACCCAACATAGGAGCACCTAAATATATAAAGAAAATCTTGGAGGACTTCAATAAAGATATTGACAACAACACATTCATCATAGTGGATTTTAACACCTGACTGTGAATGACAGATAGACCTTCCAAACAAAGAATCAACAAACACATTGTAGCACTGAACGACACTCCAGACCAAATGGACTAAACTGACATATACAGATCTTCTCACCGTGAAGCAAGATATACCTTCTTTTCAATGCACATGGAACATTTTCAAAGACAGACCACAAAGATAGGACACAAAACAATCCTCAACAAATTCAAATCAAATCAAGCATGTGCTCAGATCACAAAAGACTGAAACTAGAAACCAGCCTCAAGGGAAAAAAAACCCTCAAAAACATTTAAATATATGGAAACAGAATAACATGTTACTAAATAATGAATGGGTCAACAATAAGACCAAGGAATAAATCAAAAGCTATTGGGAAACAAATGAAAATGATGAGACAACAAACCAAAACCTATGGGAAACAGCAATAGCAGTACTGACAGAGAAGTTCATAGCAATACAGGTTAACCTAAGGAAGATAGAAAAATCTCAAATAAACAACCTAACCCTATATCTAGAAAAACTAGAAGAACAACAACAATCAAAACCCAGAGTTTGTAGAAGGAAGGAAATAATCAGGATCAGGCAGAATTAAACAACATAGAGACTAAAAGAACAATTCAAAGGACCAAAAAATCCAGAAGCTGATTCTTTGAAAAGATAGACAAAATTGACAAAGCATTAACCAGACTCATAAAAAAAGAGAGAGAGGGGGTGGGCAGGACCCAAATAAATAAAATCAGAAGTGAAAGAGAAGTTACAACCAATACCACAGAAATGCAAAGGATTCTAAGAAATTACTACAAACAACTATATGCCAAGAAATAGGGAAACCTGGGCAAAATGGATGAATTTCTAGAAATGTACAATCATCTAAAAGTGAATCAAGAAGAAGCGACTAGACAAATATCTAGTAAAATTGAAGCAGTAATCAAAAAACTCTGGCACACAAAAGCCCTGAACTGCATGGCTCCCTGAATGAATTTATGAAACATTTGAGTAAGAACTAACCCCTATTCTTCTAAAAATACTCCAAAAATTCAAGAAGAGAGAAGACACCCAAACACTTTTGATGAGGCCAGTATCATCATGATTCCAAAAGCAGATAAAGATACAAAAAAGAAAGAAAACTACAGGCTGATATTGCTGATGAACATAGACAGTAAAATCCTCAACAAAATACTGGCACACTGCATCCAGCAACACCTTGAAAAGATCATACCCCATGATCAAGTGAGATTCATTCCAAGGGTACAAGGATGGTATGATATTTGCAAATGAATAAACATAATATCCCACATAAACAAAATGAAATACAAAAAACACATGATCATATCAATAGCTGCTAAAAAATATTTGATAAAATCCAGCACCCTATTAAGTTAAAAAACTCAGCAAAGTGGGAATAGAGGGAGCATATCTCAACATAATAAAAGCCATACATAAGACACCTATAGCCAACATTATACTTAACGGACAAAAACTAAAATCTTTCCCCTTAAGATCAGGAACAAGACAAGCGTGTCCACTTTCATCGCATTTATTCAACATAGTACTGGAAGTTCTAGCCACAGTGATCAGACAAGAAAAAGAAGGCACGGAGGGATATCAACAGGGGAGTGGTGGGAGGAGGGGGGGAAAAGGTACAGAGAATAAGTAGCATAAATGGTAGGTAGAAAACAGACAGGGGGAGGTTAAGAATAGTATAGGAAATGTAGAAGACAAAGAACTTATGTGTATGAGCTATGGACAAAAACTAAAGGGCGGGGAATGGGGTGTGGGGGTGGAGGGGAAGAAAGGGGGGAAAATGAGATAACTGTAATAGTATAATCAATAAAATATATTAAAAAAAGGTAGAGTATAAAAAAAAGAAGAAGAAGTTAGTTACTGGAAGGTTGCCAGATGGGAAGGGAGAGGGGGAGAATGGGTGAAGAGGTGAGGGAATTAAGAACTACAAATAGGTAGTTACAGAATAGACTTGGGGATGTAAAGTATAGTATAGGAAATGGAGTAGCTGAAGAACTTACATGCATGACGCATGGACATGAACAATGATGGGGGGACTGCCTGAGGGAGTGGGGTCTGCTGGGTAGAGGGGGACAAAGGGGAAAAAATCAGGACAACTGTAATAACATAATCAATAAAATATAATATGCCCTGAAAAAAAAAAGAAGTGAAACTATCATTATTTGCAGATGACATTAGATAGTATACACAGAAAACCCTATAGTCTCCACCAAAAAATTAATCAAGACAGTAAGTGAATTAATAAAATAGAAGGATACAATGCCAATATTCATAAATAAATGGCATTTTTGTACACCAACAATGAAATATGAGAAAGAGAAACTAAGAAAAAAAATCCCATTTACTACAGCAACAAGAAAAATAAAGTACCTAGGAATTAATTTAACCAAGGAGGTAAAAGCCTTGTACTTGGAAAACTATAGAGCATTGAAGAAAGAAATTAAGGAAGATATAAATAAATGGAAGCATATACCACATTCATGGATTGGAAGAATTAACATCATTAAAATGTATATACTACCCAAAACAATCACAGAATTCAACACAATTCCTATTAAAATACCAATGGCATATTTCACATACTTAGAACAAATGTTTCAAAAACTTATATGGAACCAGAAAAGTCCCCAAATAGCCTCAGCAATCTTGAGAAAGAAGAATAAAGTAGGAAGGATCACAATACTTCATACCAAAGTATACTACAAGGCTAGTGTAATCAAAATATCCTAGTACTGGCATAAGAACAGATATATAAATCAGTGGAACAGAACAGAAAACTCAGAAATAAACCCAAGTCTCTATGGTCAATTAATATTTGAGAAAAGAGGCATAAGCATACAATGGGGTGAAAAAAGCCTATTCAATAAATGGTGTGGGGAGAACTGGACGGGTACATGCAAAAAAATGAAAATAGATCATCAACTTACACAAGAATAAACTCAAAATGAATAAAAGGCTTAACTATAAGTCTTGACACCATACAAGTCCTAGAGGAAAACATATGTAGAAAAATTGCAGATACACCATGTAGCAATATTTTTGCTGATATACATCTCTTAGAGCAAGGGAAATAAAGAAAAAACTAAACAAATGTGACTACATCAAATTAAAAAGCTTCTGCACAGCTAAGTAAACCATCATCAAAATGAAAAGGGAACTGACTGCGTGGGAGAACATATTTGCCAATGATACACTGGATAAAGGTTTGATCTCCACAACATATAAAGAACTTGACCGTCAATCAAATAAGTAGAGGTAGATATTCTTTGCGTCTTCACACAACCACAAAAAGGAATTACAACTAAATTTCAAAACAAGTAACACTGATAACTGTCAGAAAATCAAACTGTATGGAGTTTGCAACCAATGTTTGCCACATTGATCCAGTTTGGTAGGAGAGGCGGGTACCTAGAGTCATGGCAGAGAAGCCAGGAGATGAGTTGTGGCCTGGAGAATGACAGTGCTGGCAGGACAGGAGAGGGCGGACCGACATTCCCGTGTGGTGGATAAGAATCAGAAGGAATATCCTGGGAGCAAGCCATCACTGCCCCAGGCCAGACTGCACAGCCCAGGGTTCCAGTGCCATGAAGATAAACATCTATAACTTCTGGTTAAGAAAACCAATGTGGGTAGGGGTGGCAGGTGAAACTGCCAGATTTTCAGAAACCTTCACTTCACGGTCTGCATGTCATAAATCATATGCAAACCCAACAGCTCTGGGATTCACCACCAGGGCAACAGCTGGAAAGGTACCAGTTGTATATGGGAAGTGGATGAAAGACTGGAAACAGGGCTAGTGCTGGGCAAACCCTTAGAGGACAGGCAGCAGCATAAGGAAGAAATAAACATTCAACCAGAACAGAAAGAAGAAACGAGAATTCAAAAAAATGAGGATAGTTTAAGACTCAGGGACATCTCCAAACATGGCAAAATCAGAATCATTGTGATGCATAAGGAAAAGAGGAAGAGCAAGAAATCGAAAATTTATTTGAAAAAATAAGAAAAAAAACTTCCTCAATGTGGTAAAGGAAATACACATTCAAGTCCAGGAAGCACAGAGTCTCAAACAAGATGGACCCAATGAGGCCACTCCAAGATACATCATAATTAAAATGCCAAAGGTTAAAGATAAAGAGAGAATCTTTTTTTTTTTTAAGATTTTATATTTATTTATTTTTAGAGAGAGGGGAAGGGAGGGAGAAAGAGAGGGAGAGAAACAGTAATGTATGGTTGCCTCTCACATGGCCCTCACGGGGACCTGGCCCGCAACCCAGGCATGTGCCCTGACTGGGAATCGAACCAGGACCCTTGGGTTCCCAGCCCGCGCTCAATCCACTGAGCTACACCAGCCAGGGCTAGATAAAGAGAGAATCTTAAAAGCAGCAACAGAAACGCACCAACAAAGGAGTTCCCATAAGACTGTCAACTGATTTCTCAAAAGAAACTTGCAAGGTACAAAGGACTGGCAAGAAGTATTCACAGTGATGAAAAGCAAGGACCTACAACCCATATTACTCTATCCAGCAAAGCACCATTTAGAATGGAAGGGCAGATAAAGTGCTTCCCAGACAAGGTAAATCAAAAGGAGTTCATCATCACCAAGCCATTACTACATGAAATGCTAAAGGGACTTACTTAACAAAAATAAGATCAAAACTATGAATATTAATCAGGCAACAAATTCACAACTATCAGAAACTGAATTAAAAAAAAACAAACAATTAAGCAAACAACAAGAACAGAAACAGAATCATAGGTATGGAGATCATTTGGAGGTATATCAGTTGGGAGGGGAAGGGAGAGAATGGGGGGAAAAGTACAGAGATTAAAAACCATAATTGGTAGATACAAAATAGACAGGATGAGCCCTTGCTGGTGTGGCTCAGTAGATTGAGTGCCGGCCTGCTAAGCAAAGGGTCGCCAGCTCGATTCCCAGTTGGGGTACATGCCTGGGTTGCAGGCCAGGTCAGGTCCCCAGTTCGGAGCAAGAGGCAACCACACATTGACGTTTCTCTCCCTCTCTTTCTTCTTCCCTTCCCCTCTCTCTAAAAATAAATAAATAAAATATTTTTAAAAAATAGGATGAGCCCTGGCTGGTGTAGCTCAGTGGATTGAGCGCGGGCTGGGAACCAGACGGTCCCGGTTCGATTCCCGGTCAGGGCACATGCCTGGGTTGCGGGCCAGGTCCCCTGTGAGGGCCATGTGAGAGGCAACCATACATTGCTGTTTCTCTCCCTCTCTGTCTCCCTCCCTTCTCCTCTCTCTAAAAATAAATAAAATCTTTAAAAATATATATATATATTAAAAAATAGGATGATATTAAGAATGGTACAGAAAATGGTGAAGCCGAAGACCTTATAGGCATGACCCACAGGACATGATTTAAGCAGGGGTGAGGGCAATTGCTGGAGGTTGGGAAGTACTGGGTGGAAAGAGGCAAAGGGGGAAAAAGTGGGACAACTATAACACCATAATCAATAAAATACACACACACACAAAAAGAGCTCAAGAGACTCAACACCAGGAAGAAATCAACCCAATTAAAAAATGGACAAAGGACCTGAATAGACACTCTTCCAAGGACGACATACAGATGGCCCACAGACATATGGAAAGATGCTCAACATCATCAGAGAGATGCAAATTGAAACCATAATGAGATATCAACTCACACCTGTCAGAATGGCCATCATTAATAAATCAACAAATGAGTGCTGTGAGGATGCATAGAAAAGGTATCTCTAGTGCACTCTTGGTGGGAATGCAGCCTGGTGCAGCCACTGTGGCGAACAGTATGGAATTTCCTCAAAAAAATAAAAATAGAACTGTCTTTTGACGCAGCAAGTCTGCTGCTGGGAATATACCCTAAGAATACTGAATCACCAATTCAAAAAAACTTATGCACCCCTATGTTCCTAGCAGTGCTATTTACAATAGCCAAGTGCCAGAAACAGCCTAAGTGCCTATTAGTACATGAGTGGATAATAAAAAACTGTAGTACATTTACACAATGGAATACTATGCAACAGAAAGAAAGAAGGAACTACTTTTTGTGACAGAATGGGTGGAACTAAATATTATGCTAGGTGAAATAAGCCAGTTGGTAGAGACAAATACCATATGATCTCACCTGTAAGAGGACTCTAATTAACAAAATAAACTAACGAACAAAATAGAACCACAGGCATGGAAACATGGAGCAGACTGACAGTGACCAGAGGGGAGAGGTGGGGGGATAACGGTGGAAAGAAAGGAAAGGGACTAGTCAGAGAACACATATGAATGACCCAGAGGCATGAACAACTGTGTGCCAATTGACTGTGGGAGTGAGGGTGGGATAGGCAGAGGAGGGCAAAGGGGGAAAAATTCGGAGAACTGTAATAGTATAACAATAAAAAAAAGAAAAAAATAAAGTGAAGTATATATTGGAGATAGGTGTGGAGCGATGCTGAGTGGTGGTGGTATAGATTGCTGGTAGTTGTTAAGGACGGTATTCTCACAAATGACTTTGTTCTGGCCTACAGGGATATTCTTACGAGTGACCCCCTCTGAAATTGACCTGATATTTGTAGTTTTGAATTCTTACACCTGCTTGTCCTAGCTGCTTCCTTCTTCTTGTGCTGTTCGGTTAAATGGTGTTATTTCTTCCTCTTACTAATCCGCCTACCTGTTAATCTGTTCGCCAGGAAGAGATGGTATGTAGGGTGTCAGCAGGGGCTATGCAGTGAAATCTGTGTGCCCAGACCAATCGTATTAGAATCTTTAGAGCTGAGGCCTAGGGATCAGTACTTTTTTTTTTTTTTTTAAATAGAAAGCTTCCAGATTATTCTTCATGCGGAAACATTCACTGCTCTGGAACTATGTGTCACCCTACATGACAGAATTGGCCAACACTGTATCCATGTGGTGGGGGAGGGTGGGACAGGAAAGTAAGGGAAACCTTTTGTGGGACACAGTGAAGGTCTTGGCCCACGGCTCTCCACTTTTCCCCAGTTCACATACAGAAAACTCATCTTCATGGGAAAAAAAAAAATCTGACAGGATTTGATCTACTAGATTTCCTGAATCGTTTTTTATTTTGCCTTTTTCAGAAGTATATACATTCTCTATTTGGGTCATTAGGATATAGTAGATAAATTGTAGTATTTCTTAGTTCTTTTGAGAATTTCCACATGATATATTTAGCCTTAGTCCTCTGAGGTCATTTGCACTTTCATTACAAATATTAAGTAATAAATCACTTATTAAATGTCAAATACCGTGCAAGGTTCTGGGGATACATGCTGTACTGAGTGTCTCCAAGACCACTCCCATATTTGAATGTGTGCTAAAAGGAGATCATGGGAGTTGACACACAGTTGTACTCACAGCTAAGATTTACTACAGTGGTACAGTCACGATACACAGCTGAATCATAAGTGAAAAAGACACCAGTGGAATCTAGAGAAATCATGTGCAAGTTTCCTTATGCTCTTCCCTTCCCATGAAGGGTCACTGAGTGCACCCAGCAACAAACTACAACAACATGTATGCAATGTTTCTGCCCAGGGAAGTCCATTAGAGACTCCAGCTTCAGATTTTAATGGGTCCTGGTCACAGAAGCACCCTCTGCCTAGCTTGTTTCAAATTTCCAGATCCCCAGAAGGAAGGCAGGTTAAACCACATTGTTTACACAAACAATTTAGACTCACTGGGCTACTCTGACCATACCAGTGTAAGGAGCTGTTTACCAGTTAAGTTCCCAGACATCAACTAAAGGCCAACCTTGCAAGCAGGTAATGGTAGCAGTCGCAGCCCTGCTATGTTAACTCTTCTACACAAATGGTAAGCTGAAATGGTCTCTACCTTCTTGAAGTTCTTTTCTGTGTAACTGGGAAGAGAAACATTCATCTAATCATTATACCTGCAAACATAAACATATCTCTGTGATAGTTTCAGGAAGGAGAAGCACAGGGTGCCATTAGAGCTCACACAGGCTGCCAACGTAAGGAGAGTCTCCCTACAGCTTCCAGAGGGCGAACTAGGGAAGATCAGAGATGGGGGAAGAACAGGACTTAGGGAATCAGAGAGGGGCTTTCAGAACAGGTGAGGAAACATCATGCCTAAAAGTCATGTAGTCAGAGTAAGCAGGGTGCCACTAAGGGTTTGTAAAGGTAGTGTGGCTCTAACAGAGGGAGGATTGGAGCTATGTATGGCATGCAAAGACTTGAGATCATGGGGAAGATTGGGGACTTCATCCTAAGAGTAATGAGAAATCACTGAAAGGTTTTAAGTGAACTGGGGTGTGTGTGTAGGCAGGTGGGAGGGGATTCAGTTATTGTAAAGTTGAACAATTTTGTTATTATCTAGAGAAAAACCAGCGAAGGCTGTATATTAACAAATGTGAAACATTATTTTCTGCTTTCTCCCTTTAGTCACTTTTTTTTTTTTTATCTTAGTTTTATAGACAAGAACAGCACTTCTCAGCTATGGTGGTGAAACACCTCAGAGCATTTGCAATGATCTCTAAGGCTCTTAGTACATCGTCAAAGCAAAATCAATTAACTTCACCATTCTTAGTCATGTCAAACATACACAATTTAAAGCAAAACATACATTTTTGACCAAGAAAGAAAAGTCAAGGGATCAATACTAGGGATCTGAAACCTTTAAGTCTGAGAATAGAAGAATGATTAGGACTGCTGATCAAGACTGAGGTGTAGGTAAACATGCCTCACCTCCTTGAACAGCTACAAAAAAAAAAGTACTAGCCTACACAACAATATCACTCAGAATAGTCATAAAATTGAGCTATATGAAAGTCCAACAACCAAGGATTTAAAGAAGTAACATTCATCCAGACGGGTAGGAGGGGTGGAGATGCAGAGATATGCAGAGAGGCATGGAGGCACAGAGAGGTACAGCAGAGTAGCGTGGAAAGGAGCAGAAACATAGAATGGGTAATCCCACATCCACGTGTGGCAGATAAAAATCAGGAGGATACCTCGGGAGTGAGGGATTCCAGCCCCTGACCAAACTATCCAGCCCAGAGTTCCAGTGACAGGAAGAATAGTTCCCATAACTTCTGGCTGTAAAAACCAGTGAGGACTGGGGTGGTGGAAGAAACTGTGAGATTCTTAGGAGACTCCTCTTACTCCTCTTAAAGGGCCCTCAATGGACTTAAGACTTTTGACTTCGTCTGAGATTCAGCACCAGGGCAACAGCTGGAAGGGGAAAAATAGCATATGGGGAGAAACTGACATGACTGGCAACAGGGTAAACGCGGGGAGACAGCTTCCTCCTGAGCAAAAACTCCAGAGGTCAGGCAGTGGCCCTGTCCCCTCTCCAAGCCCTCCCCCACACAGAGCCACAGAGTGGTAACAGGGGTTGCCCCACCCTGGCTCCACCCCATACAACTTACATGTGTACTTTTCTAAAATGGGCCATGCTACTAAGACAGGGAGTCAAAACAGCTCTACCCATTACACAGAAACAAACACACAGGGAGGATGCCAAAATGCAGAGACAAAGAAATGAAAGAATAGAACAAAACTCCAGAAAAAGAACGAAATGAAATGGAGATAAGCAACCTGTCAGATGCAGAGTTCAAAACTTTGGTTATGAGGATACTCAAGGAACTAATTCGGTACTTCAACAGCATAAAAAAGACCCAGACAGGAATGAAAGCTACATAAAGTGAAAGAAAAATCTACAGGGAGCCAGCACTGGAGGGCATGAATCAAATCAATGATTTGGAACATAAGGAAGAAAAAAACATTCAATATGAAGAGCAAGAAGGAAAAAGAATTTAAAATAAATGAGGATAGCCTAAGGAGCCTCTGGGACATCTTCAAACGCACCAACATCCAATTCATAGGGGTGCCAAAAGAAGAGGAAGAGCAAGAAATTGGAAACTTATTTGAAAAAACAATGAAAGAAAAACTTCCCTAATTTGGCAAAGGAAATACACATTCGGGTCCAGGAAGCACATAGAATACCAAACAAGACGGATGCAAAGAGGACCACACAAAGATATATTATAATTAAAATGCCAAAGGTTAAAGATAAAGAGAGAATCTTAAAAGCAGCAACAGAAACGCACCGACAAAGGAGTTCCCATAAGACTGTCAACTGATTTCTCAAAAGAAACTTGTAGGCAATAAAGGACTGGCAAGAAGTATTCAAAGTGATGAAAAGCAAGGACCTACAACCTACATTACTCTAACCAGCAAATCTACCATTTAGAATGGAAGGACAGATAAAGTGCTCCCCAGACAAGATAAATCTAAAGGAGTTCATCATCACCAAGCCATTACTAATGGAAATGCTAAAGAGACTTATTTAACAAAAATAAGGTCAAAACTATGAATATTAATTAGGCAACAAATTCACAACTATCAGCAATGGAATCTAAAAACCAAACAAACAACCAGAACAGGAACAGAACTATAGATATGGAGATCATTTGGAGGGTTATCAGCTGGGAAGGGGAAGGGGGAGAATGGGAGAAAAGGTACAGGGAATAAGAAGCATAACTGGTAGGTGCAAAACAGACAGAGGGATGTTAAGAACAGTATAGGAAATGGAAAAGCCAAAGAACTTATATGCATGACTCATGGCTATGAACTAAGTGGAGGACTGCTGGAGGGAATGGGGGTACTGGTTGGAAGGGGTTAAAGGGGGAAAAAACTGGGACAACTGTAATAGCATAATCAAAAAATATATAAGAAAAGAAATATAAGAAAAGAACAATTACTCGACAACTTGCAGTATTTGGTAAGCATCTACTTGATACTAAGCACAGAATAGTAAAACACAGATACTTCCTCCAAGAAGCTTACCAAATGAGATGTAAGATTTTTTTCAGTTATACTTTTAAGAAAAAATTTTAAAAACTAATGGTATAAATTAATTGAGTATATTTATGGTTATTGTTTTTGTATTAATATAATAGTAATATGTGTTTATCATGGAAGAATTCTAACATAAGAGAGAGAGGCAGACAGAGGGTCAAGACATACTTGATAAACGGAGCCTGCAGAAGATGCAGGACTGTTTGAACCAGGCTTTCTCAAATTGGCGAAGTCTCATATACATGGGAGCATGGCGCTCACACAGAGATTTCCCAGAGATAAGTCCTTCTAGAGGAAGGAGAGATGAGCGACCACTATCACACTAGCCACTGCTCTTGCCCTGAGTGGCTAACCAATTAGCTTATCATACACAACATACTCAGAAGGAAAACTCCAGTGTTAGCAGTTGCTTTGGTCCAAAATATACAGTGACCTGCAAGGGCAGTGTTTGGAATTGTACAAGGCAGAATATGCCGAATTTTAACTCCATGACTGTATATTGAACCATATATCAGGCTCCTGATCCTTACCCAAATGGCCTAGATTTCAAACAGGTAATTCCCATGGAGTGCAATGCTGAATTCCACAGCTGACTTCCAAGAAGTGGGTTTTGGAGAGAATTCACTTATCAGCTACAGAAGCATAGAATGTTAAAATTCCCTCCTAATTAATAAAAATTTCCATGTGAAGAGAGATGTGTACAAAAAGTAAGAGTACTTTCCAGAACTGTCGTGAATCCCGTCCAGCGGAATTCGTATGCTATGGCTAGCGTGCAAATAAATTCAGAGTATATAGGACTAGAAGAGCCAGGACTACGTGACCCCCCTCTGATCTCAGAGAGAGGCCCAGAGAAAAGGCCCGAGAGCAAGCTGGAGAGCAAGGGCCCAGGAGCGGGCTAGAGAGAGCAAGGGGGTCCGGAAGCTGGATAGAGAGGGCGAGAGGGCCGGAGGGAGCGAGGGGCCCTGACAGCGGGCTGGAGAGAGCAGAGAGCGGGCCCAGGAGCAAGCTGGAGAGCCTCAGCCACTCTCTAGGAGAGAGTGCCTCAACTCCTGCCTTGACAGGCTTTTACTGTTTTTCCTGGGTACATTACATCAGAGTGGTCTTCATTTACTAAACATAGGTTTGCATTAGGTGATAGACAGCCAGGAAGGCACTTCAAAGGAGATGTATGCAAATGAAAAGACAACAGGTTTGGGCTGAACTCGAAAGGATTAGCACTGGTCTTTGGATGCCAGATATGCATCAGTGTTTGTTCTTTTGATCCAGGGTGAGAGAGTTTTTTTAGCAAGAGCAAGATTTAACTCTCAGAAAGACGCCATCCTGATTTACCCACAGGAAAGTCTGTTTCACACACGTGGGGCCTGCTTGCCAACTCACATTCCACTGGGGGCTTTAAAACGTGAAACGCTGAGCTACATTTCCCATGATGAGTGAACGGTTCTACACAGAACAAGGTTCTACTTATCTGATGGTGTTAGAGAATCAGAAACAAAATTACTTCCTGAAGAAGAGGTTGGGGATCCTTTTTGAATGTGGGAAGATCACCTAAGATGCTTCTATCCCATTCCTCTTGCATGTCAAGTGGATGAGCCAGCTCAAACCCCTGGACATTTTTGCACAAAACCCCCCACTACTCCCTAAAACATGTTCACTATGTATCACTATATATTAGAATGCCTACATTAAATTACCTTTTTGGCATCTATTTCCAACTTTCCCCATATCTTATGCCCTCACTCTAAAAAATAATATACATACTGGGCAAATCTTTTTAAAATAAAGTATGTTTATAATTACAGCACATCATAAAACACACATGCTCAGGTATTATTATGAATTAGAAGCAGCCATTTTTAAAAGATTTTATTTATTTTTAGACAGAGGGGAAGGGTGGGAGAAAGAGGGAAAGAAGCATCAATGTGTGGTTGCCCCTCATGTGCCCCCTACTGGGGACCTGGCTCACAACCCAGCATATGCCCTGATTGGGAATTGAACCCACAACCCTGTGGTTTCCAGGAGGGTGTTCAATCTACTGAGCCATACCAGCCAGGACAGCAGCTACTTTTTGAAAAAAATAAGTAAGTAAGGGTATAAATTAGTTCACCCAAGCTTTTAGTATAGAATCTAACACTTATAATCACCACCTGGTTACCACATACCTAACACATGCTTGCTTAAACCCAGGAATGCAGAACAGGCCAACTTGGTCATGCTTATGAAATAACCCGAATTTCACAGTAAGTCTTCTCTTCCCAATGTTTTGAAATCTGAAGCACTCCAGTGTAAAAATTCACCCTTTTATGGGAATAAGCCTGGCACACAGGGCTGATATGGCTTGAATTCCTCAGGTTCACACTCTGGGGGTGCAATCAAATTCCATGATAGAATCTCCTCCAGTGAGATAGGCCACTGCCCACCACACCAGTGAAACTGATCAAAGAAATAGAGCATTTGTGGTTAGTTCTTTAACAAACATCCTTTGGCACTGGGTGATTTTCCAGAAAGTGCAGAAGTAAAAGCCATAGCCTTTGGGAGAGTCAAATTACATGAGAAGCAGCCAAGCTTTGAATGGACCTGCTATCATTTGTTCCTTTTCTGTCTTTGTGTTGCCACCTAAGGAGAAAAGGAAAACATGTTGTAACCTACAGAAGGGGAGTCACCTGAAATCCCAAGCATCACCGGCACCTTCTAGAACAGAAAAGCAATGCTGGCTGGTTTAGTCCTCTGAGTATCAGCAGCTGAGCTTTTTTGCTTCTGAGAGAAGACCTCTGGTGATGCAAGAGGTTTTGGTAGTGGCTATCATTGATGATCTCATTCTAGGGTCCTAAACAGTGAATGGGGAAGAAGCATATTTTCTTCCAGGGTTCAAAGGGAGTGAAATACAAAATGTTAAAGTTGCCCAAACTTGTGGAACGGACACCATCATTTTAGGAAAAAAAAGAAAATACATAAAAAACAAGGCTCTAACATAATTCTTAAACCATTTTTCTTTTCCCTTTTCTTTTTAAAGGTGAATCATTTTAAAAAGTAGAAAGCCTTATGTAGACTTCCAATGTATTTAAAAAAATAGATAGAGACTTGCTGGTGGAAGTAGTCCCTAATATCGTCTTGAAGAATGCCACTAAACGAGGTTAATCACTATAAGCTGGTTTCTTACTGAGTTCAAAGTCAATCATACTTTATTCTGGAAAAAACAACAACAACAACAACAACAAAAACACCTTTATTCTGGAGCTACAGGTTACCAGAAAAAATGTTGATGGAAATCATATTTCTATGCCATAATGTGGATAAGATGTGACAGAGGTTGGACCTTCCCTGAAGGCCTTTACTAGCCTAGCTTTCCCCACAGCTCCCAATACTACCTGGATGTCTGTCTATTTGCTCCCTAGAACAGAAACTTCTTGAAGGCAAATATTTTGTGACATGTGGACTGCTGCATTTCTAGGGCCTAGAACAACATTTGACACATAGCAGGTGTTCTACGGAATAAATGAATCTAAGCTTCTTCCTTGGCTTCTTTTGAAAGAACTAATAACATGACTAACTTTAATTTTTCACATATTCTGATTAAAACACACATATGGTAGCAATTCTTTTAATGTCTGTGAAGGAGCTAATTCCTCTATAAAAACATTTGGTGCATTTCCCCTTCTCAGATATGCTTGATTAGTGTGATGCCATCAAAATAACATTTATTTACAAAAGTACAGTAAATCCTAAAAAGCTGACAGCTGAATTAAAGATTTGACATGCAAATATACCAGTTAAGTGGAAGCACTACTTAAATTCTCGCCACTGTTAAGGATAACTTGAGCTGCAAAATTCATTAAGAATAAAGCAAGATGAAACAAAATCAATCTGATTTTTCCTTTCTTAAAATTCACAATTAAACCAGACAACTGAAGGGTAAGACACCATAAAGTCACACAAGCAACGGTATGGATAAGAATCTTGGGGAGGCAAAAAGGAAAAAGGCCTGGGCTTGAAGGGGATGGGCAGAATTGCTCTGCCACCTTCAGTGTGTGTAATCTCATTTTGACCATCTATAAAACAGAACACCACTTTCTAGTCTGCCTTAGGGGGCTGTTGTGAAGATTAATTTAATTGTTGATATGGCACTGCTATAAACATTATAAAGTACTATTAAACATAAGTAAATCCTTTTTTCAGTCTAATAACCATGAGGAGTATATAAATCTAATCATTTCTTCCCATTATTTAGACAAGGTCCAAAGCCTGTGGACATTCTTCAAAAACACTAAAGAAATACCCCTGCATTTTTTGCCTTCTAGACAGAGAGCTCTTTGTCTTCCAAGAAGAGGTTTGATGCAGTTCACTCTGGAGATCTCCAAATTTTTTATTAGTCCTGGAGAAAGGGCTATTTGGGAGAAAATATGTGATACATGGCAGTTATTAAAGTGAGATCAACTTTAAGAACAGAGGAAGTCAACCCTAACCTATGTGAAGAGACTGTCTTTCAAAACTGATGAGGGGTGACTTTCCAGGATATAACCAAATCAAAGTTATAGCCTCTGAGTAAAGAGAATTTGATGTAGAGTCTGGGAGCTGAGGTCCTGAGTTTAAGTACTGGCTCATGTCTTTTTTAGCTGTGTGACCTTGGGCACATACGATGACTTTATCTTTTCAACTGTAAAATGGGGGAAATAATTCAATTGTAAAATTAACCAAGTGTGTCATATGGTTTTTGGAAATATTAAATACATAAATTCATGTGAAAAATACTTAAAAACTGCAAAGGACTTTGTCAGTCTTTATTACTTTCCAGTAATTGTGCTGTTTGCTTTTGTTTCTA
>PVJI01023666.1:0-23165 GCA_004026765.1 Micronycteris hirsuta
CAGCCGAGCCACACTGGCCAGGGCGCCTTTGTCCGTTTTTTAGTTGTTATATGTCTTTTTACCATGACCTTGTCTCACACATGGGACGTCTGAGTCCCGCGGAGCGTCCGTGACCTGTCCAGGTGGCTCAGCTGGTAAACAACAGAGTCAAAGACTTCTGTCCCCAGGGCCCCTGCTTCTTCTATCCAGGGAAGGAGCCCAGGTCACTGTCTCCTAGGAGACCCAGACAGACAAGAGGTGCTCATCCATGCTGAAAAAAAGCAGCAGTTTAAAAAGACTGCCTTTTTTCAGCCAAGCTTATTGAGATTGAGGTATAATTTACACAGTAAAATTAGCACTTTTTATTGCACAGTTCTGTGAGCTTTGACAAGTGCGTGGAGTCGTGCACCACCGCCGCCCGCACGAGACGGAGCCGCTCTCGCACGCCCAGCGTTCCCAGGGCCCGTCTGCTGGCAGCCCCTGGCGCCACTCTCGGTCCTCTGGGCCTGCAGTTTTGCTTTTTCCAGATTGTCGTTACTGAGTGAGATAGGGGGCAGCCTTTGAGCGAGATTTAGCCAACACGTCCAAAACACACATTTTGAACGAGAGAGCATTCACCCAGTATTTGGGGTGGTAAGTGAACCAAAGGTGATATATCAGAAAAGTATTTTTAACGATTTAATATACATTAAATCCATGTTTATGAATTTATTACATTCAGGCCAAAGTAACCTAAAAATAAAGGTATTTAAAGAAAAATCTTGAATAGTATATAGGAGATTTTCACATTTTGGGGACCACAATGTGGAAAGCACAAAAGATGATAAAAATGGGATCTGGGAAACATCACTACATGCTCCAACCACAGCTCTGGGCAGAGTGACCTGGGCCTCGGTGACAGCTACGTCCCATGATAAACATGCTGGGAATTTGAGAATCACACCCCGCAGGTGGCCCCCCCCCCTTCATCACTGACCCTGGGGACCAGAGGAGCTTCACAGTCATCTAGACCAGCGGTCCCTGACCTTTTTGGCACCAGGGACCAGTTTCATGGAAGACAATTTTTCCACGGGCCAGAGTGAGGGGCATGGTTTCGGGATGATTCAAGTGCATTACATTCGAGCTCACCTCCTGCTGTGCAGCCCAGTTCCTAACAGGTCCAGACCGATACTGTCTGTGGCCCAGAGGTTGAGGACCCCAATCTAGACAAGTGGCTCTGAGGATCCTGTCTGTGGTTTGGAGCCCGCCCCAGAGAGTGTTCTTCAAGTGAAGAATAGTGCATTCTTCCAATAAAATCCACTAAAAAGAGTGGCTTTTATTCTGAGAGTCTGTATTTATGTCAGTATCAGTGACAATGCAAATAAATGGATTGTACAATGTCTTTTATGTCCTTAGTTGACAAATGTAGCAACCTAGTATGGGTGTTAACATATTGGTTGTGGAATCGAGCCAGTGATGGGGAAACCACTGGCCAAGGCTGAACCATAATGAGTTTTGTTGCCATTGAAAAGTTGTCATCTCTTACCACTGGCTAAGTGGGTCTACACCTGTGGAAAGTGGATTAGAACTCAGAGGCCTCACACATCTGTGTCATCTCATGGCCTTCCTGGCCCATACATTGCCCTGCAGACTTGGCAGCATTGTCACATGGCTGTTGTTGTCCTCCTGCCCGGAAAGCCCTTTCCTTTCTCCTGTACCCACTGAGCCTTACTCATCCTTCAGTCCTGGCCCTCCCTCCCCAGTAGTGTGTGTGGCTCCCGTTTGGTCACTCCTGACCCCTGCCCTACCCCATCCCTAATCAGATCCCTGTTCTGAGCATCCTGAAGGTAGAAATTGAGTCTGTGATCTTCATTTCCCCAGAGGCTAGCACAGGGTCTGGCCCCAGCTACGGGGACACAGTGCTCATCTCCTGGTCTTAGTTATGCCACGGCCAGAGTTTTCTCACCCTGGCTTGCTGGCAAATCTTAAGGCCAGATTGCCCACCTGTTTGCTTACTGATTGATTTCTTCAGGCCATCTCCAAATATCTTGCTAATCTCTCTCCTATCTCTGTAGCTTTTTAGGGCTACTTAATAAGACACAAGTCCACCCTCTGATGTATCAAGACAAAAAGGCTGATTTTGTTCCAGAAAGACTAGGGTAGTCTCTTTAGGGAAGGTTCCTTTTGCTGCCTTCCAGCCTCATCCACCAGGTCAGACAGATGTAGGGAGTTGATGAATTGGCTCTGGAAAAAGAAAATGGGAGGTTTGGGAATATACTGTATTTCAGTAGTTTGTAAAGTCTTTGTAAAAGCCTCTACTTGGTTCCCTTGATATATTGATGCCTCTGTAGCCCAAGTTCCTAATATTTTGCCAGATTTTTCCTGTGCTGATTACATTCTTGTCAGTTATCTCAAGGACTTGAAAGAGCCACATTTATTCCTAACCCTGACAGACTCAGTAAATACGAGATCTGTCCAGAAAAAGTCTAGCCATTGTTAATATAGTGAGAACTGTTTGCACAATATCGATGTAACCTGGCAGGCAAGGAGAGTGGACTGGAGTGCGCATGTGTGAACAATGACAACTGCACTGTACTAGTCAGTGGGGGTGGTAGATGCCCTTGAGTGAGCATGTGTACTGTGTGGCCATCGCTTTCAGAATGACTGAGCAAGTAGAGCAACCAATTTGCAATAGATGTCATTAAGTTTACACATTCCTCCACGGAAACGATTTGGATGACTCAGAAGGCCACAGCCATGGGCCACTGGTGACTGGCAGCTTCATCACAACAGCGCTCCCACTCATGCGTCATGTCTTGTGCAGAGATTTTTGGCAAGACATCAAATCACCCAGGTAGCTCAGTCCCCCTACAGCCCAGATTTAACACCCTGTGACTTCTGGCTTTTTCCTAAACTAAAATCACCTTCGAAAGGGAAGAGAGTTCAGACTGTTGATGAGATTAAGAAAAATACAACAGGGCAGCTGATGGCGATTCCAACAAAGCATTTTGCAGCGTGTTTTGAACAGTGGAAGAGACACTGGAAAAACTTTGTAAGATTCCAAGGAGCCTACTTTCATGGGGACTGAGGCGTCATTGTCCTCTGTACAATGTTTCTTATATCTTCAATAAATGTTTCTATTATGCATAGCGCATGGCTGGATACTTTCTGGACAGACCTCATATGTTGAGTGGTAGGAAGGACCAATACCATCCCCGTTTCACAGATCAGAAAACTGAGTCTTGGAAAGGTTATGTATCTTCCTCCAAGATCCTAACATGTCTGATTCTGAATACAGAGTGAAATCCATTCTTATGGTGGAGATGGAGCCTTCCCTGCTCTCCAGACCCCCCACCCCCATTGTCCTGTCTATAAAATTGGGGCAGACAGAGCCCCGCATTCAAGCAGCGTGGAGGGTCAGGACTGCAGTGTTACTTTGCTCATCGGCTCTGTTCTGACCTACCCCCAGAGCCACAGCCCACTGGGTTATGAAACCGCAAACAAGCTGGAGAACAGACCGGGCTAATTTCTCCATGGCCAGATTTCTGTTGGGGGTGAGGTAGAAAGTAGCACTGTCATTCCTTAAGTCTCACCAGTGCATGAGACAGGGAACTGGTGGCTAATGAGGGCTATGAGGAATGAGAATTTCATTTTGAAGACAGAGAATGTGATGGAATTGGCGGTGGTGGCTGCAGCAAGGGCTCCAGTGAGCTTTGATGAAAAAAAAAATTAATGGCCTTTATTGAAGTCTGTCCTCATCAACCTGAGACCTTCCCACATCCCTGGAAACTGCCTGCACACAGCCCTGGGGCTCTGCTGTAGAGAAGGGACCTGGGGGGCACACCAGGGCTCCTCCCCTTTCAGTACCCGCTCTGCCCCTTTCTCTACCCCAGACCCCTTCTCCTCCCAGTCTACACACCCATCCCCATGCCTTCAGACACTACTGTTTAAGCCATAGGAAATTAACATGAGATCTACCATCTTCATACATTTTCAGTGTGTAATACCTTATTGCCGACTATAGGCAGTGTTGTACAGTAAGTCTTTAGAGCTCATTCACCTTATTTAACTGAAACTTTCTGCCTGTTTAGTAACAACCCCCACCCTCACCTCTCTCCACCTGTAGTAGCCATTCTTTCAGTCTTTGATTCTACGACTTTGACTATTTTAGGTATGGTACTGAGGGATTTGTCCTTCTGTGACTGGTTTAGTTGAGTTCCCAGTTTTAATTTTTTTTTTTTATAAATACCCAGAAGTGGCATTGCTGGATCATACAGTAGTTCAATTTGTAATTTTTTGAGGAATGTCCATACCATTTGCTGTAGCAGCTGCACCATATTGCATTTCCAGCAACAGTTTTCAATGGTTTCAAGTCGGCACACCCTTGCTGACACTTGGTGTCTTGTTTGTTTTCTGTAATAGCCATCTTGACACATATGAGGTAGTGTCATTGTGGTTTTGATTTGCATTTCCCTGATAAAAAATAGTCTAAGGACTTGAATAGATATTTCTTCAAAGAAGACATGCAAATGGCCAACAGGTATTTGAAACGATTAGATAGTTTTTGACCTGGAAAAATGGCAGTTTTATGTGCTCTGGCCCTGTTTATGCCAATGACTCCCCACTCTCTTTGCTCCAACTCAGCTCTTTCCACAGAACCAGACCTGTTTGTCCAGCTGCCTTTTCTTCCATCCATCCATCTACTAGCTATGGAAGCCTCCAGCTGATCTTCCACAGCTGTCATCTACTCAGCCTGTCCCCAAGTAAACTCATCTTCCCGGGGCCTCCCCTCCACCCACTCTTCTGTGTCTGTGGCATTCCTACGGCAGTTCTGCCCCAGTCCCACCCAGCACATCCTCCGCACCCAGCCACCTATGGGGCTTCGCTCATTGTCTCACTTTGCTCTGATGGACTGTCGCCAGCCTCCAGTCCAGCCCACCCCTGGGGACCACCTGCACTCATTGCCATGCCCTCAGCCACAGCAGCAGACACTCCCTCAGTCCTAAGGTACCAGGCATGGACGTTCGACAGACATCATCTCAGTGACTTCTCCCTACATCTGCAAGGTAAATCCTGCCTTCCAGGGAAGTGAAGCAGCTGGGCCCTGTCTGCCGAGCTCCAGACCACACATCCCACCACAGAGCCCTTCTGCCTTCATACACGCTGTTCTCTCTCAAACCTAGATGGCCCTTCTCACCGCAAACCATCCAACTCACTACTGCTCACCCTTCTTGCCTCTTCCTCCTCCAGGAAGTCCTCTCTAACTACCCCAGTGAACAAGTCTGGTGCACTGATCACAATAGCCTGTGTTTGCTGGTGTTGCAGCAGCCACCATGTTCCACTGTAACAGTCTGCTCTGGGGTCTGCCTTGCCTGCTCCCCAGTGAGACTGTGGGTTCCTCAAACTCGTGTTAACCTCTGTACCACTCAGTGCCTAGCGTGGTATCTGACAAAGCTCACATTTTCTGAGTGGTTACTCTTGCCAGGTATTGTCCTAACTTCACCCAGTAATGCTCAAAACCACCCTACCTTTACCATATCCAGGACACCTAGGCTCAAAAGGAGCAACGAACTTACCTAAGAAAATGCAACTAGTAAGTGGCTTTGCCTGGGGTTCACTCCTGAGTCCTTATCACAGTACCATGAGGATCATATGGTCATCGCCCCCAGGACCAGGGCTGCCCTGGCCCCCAGTGCTAGGCTGCCTTCCCACACGGTCAGTGCCATTTGTTGAAAAACAAAATGAAGTGGCCTATGTCCTTGGCCCTGTTGACTTGCGACTCTCCCTTCCCAAAAGCCCCTTACCTCTGGGCCCAGCTGGCTCTGGTTATTGCAAGCAGGGCTAATCCAGCTTTTCACATCATGCCCAGTGATGGCAATAGCTGCAGGCTTAGGGTCAGACCCCCAGTGTGAGGGGAGGGGGTTGGTTTAAATGACATTTACATGTAAGCCTGCCTACACAGTGTGAACAGACACTCCTTCCAGCATCTTCTACCCATCCTCTAAGGGGCGTTAGGGGATAAAGAGGCTTTGGTCTCATGGGTGTTTTGAAAGAAGAGAGGGATATGTTCACTTTGGGCCCATAGCCAAATGCCACTCTGAAGGGGAAACGTGCAGCAAAGCAGCTGGACTGTTTGCAGAAATGATTAGGGATTCCTGCTTTGTTCAGGGTCGAATGTTTCCTTTCCTTCCATGTGCAAAAGACAAAGCACACCCAGATTCCCAAGGCAGAAAGAAAGAACCAGAGAGCTGCTTCACTTGCCATCCTGTTGAGCTGTTGTCCCGGACTTGAAACAGGAGGAGTCTCGCTGAGCACAGTGGCCACATCCCTGAAGAGACATGAAAATCAGACCATCATAAACCAAACCACCCCTGAGAAACTGAAGGACTCGGGCTACCCTGCAGGGACCCCAAGGTGGGGGTCCTAATTTCTTTTGAGTGTGACTCACTCCCTAGCTCATCTGGACTGGGCCTGGATGATCCCGGATCTACCGCTTCCTCACAGGGTGGCCTTGGTCCTCCCCGAGCCTCAGTGCTCATCGCTAGGTGCGCTCCATCCTCCCCACGGAGCCCAGTGGGCCGCAGGACTCCCATCAGGAAGCCCCTGGCGTGGAGCCTGAGGCCGTGGAGACACAAGGGTTATCTTTAATCTTAGGTTTGTTTTTTTAATCATTATGGACCAGTGAGATATTTATTATACAAGTATTTTTCTTATTTCTCATTTATATTTTCTACTACCTGTAATCTCACCAGTTAACTTCCTATTCAAATTTCAGTCTGTGCAGCAAAGGAAAAGCCATTAAAAAAAAAAAACCAACAAAAAGACAACCTATTGCATGGAAGAAGATATTTGCCAACTCCTACAACTTAACACCAAACCCCCCCCCCCAAATAATCTGATTTAAAAAATGGAAAAATGCCTGTTCAGGCCCTCTGCCCAAAGAGGACATACAGATGACCAATAGACGTATGAAAAGATGCTCAACGTCTAATCATCAGGGAAATGCAAATTAAAATCACAAAGAGATATCACCTCACACCCTTCAGAACAGCTATCATCAATAAATCAAAAAGCAACAAATGTTGGAAAGGATGTGAATAAAGGGGAACCCTTGTGTTTATTAGTGGTATTATAAATTGGTGCATCCACTGTGGAAAATAGTATGGAGGTTCCTCAAAAAAATTAAAAATAGAGCTACCTTATGACCCAGCAATCCCACTTCTGGGTATTTATCCAAAGAAATCCAAAACACGAGTTAAAAAAGATATATGCACCCCTCTGTTCACTGCAGCATTATTAACAATAGCCAAGATATGGAAGCAGCCTGTAAGTAAAAGTCATGACACCATAAAAGTCCTAGAGGAGAACATAGGCAGGAGAATTTCAGATATCCCATGCAGCAATATTTTCACCGATACGTCTCCCAGGGCAAGGGATATGAAGGAAATAAACAAATGGGACTACATCAAATTAAAAGGCTCTGCACAGCTAAGAAAACATCAGCAAAATGAAAAGGGAACCAGACATATGGGAAAACATATTTGTCAATGATGTATCAGACAAGGGTTTGATCTCCAAAATATATAAAGAACTCACATGGCTCCACACCAGGAAGACAAACAACCCAATTAAAAAATGAGCAAAGGACCTGAACAGGCACTTTCCCAAGGAGGACAAACAGAGGGCCCAGAGACATATGAAAGGATGTTCAACATCACCAGTCATCAGAGAGATGCAAATTAAAACCACAATGAGACACCACCTCACACCTGTCAGAATGGTTATCATTAACAAATCAACTAAAAACAAGTGCTGGCAAGATTGTGGAGAAAAGGGAACCCTAGTGCACTGTTCATGGAAATGCAGACTGGCACAGCTACTGTAGAAAATAGTATGTAATTTCCTCAAAAAACTAAAAATGGATCTGCCTTTTGACCCAGCAATTCCACTGCTGGGATTCTACTGTAAGAGCCCTAAAACACCAATTCAGAGGAACATATGCACCCCAATGTTCATAGCAGCACAATTTACAATAGCCAAGTGCTAGAAGCAACCTAAGTGCCCATCAGTAAATGAGTGGATCAAAAAACTGTGGTGCATTTACACAATGGAATTCTATACAGCAGAAAGTAAGAAGGAACGCCTACCCTTCTCGACAGCATGCATGGAACTGGAGAGCATTACGCTAAGTGAAATAAGCCAGGCAGTGAAAGACAAATACCATATGATCTCACCTATAAGTGGAACATAATCAACAAAACACACAAATGAGCAAAATAGAATCAGAGACATTGAAATAAAGAACAAACTGATGTAAGGGTCCTTGGTTCGATTCCCAGTCAGGGCACACGCCTGGATTGCAGGCCAGGTCCCCAGTAGGTAGCATGAGAGGCAATCACACATTGATGTTTCTCTCTCTCCCTTCCCGCTCTCTAAAAATAAACAAATAAAATATTTAAAAATAAATAAAATCTTTAAGAAAACAAAAGAACAAACTGACAGTGACCAGAGGTGGGTACCGGGGGAAGGGGCAAGTCAAGGAACAGGAATAAAGGACCCATGGGCATGGACAGCGGGGTGGGGGCTGACGGTGGCAGCAGGGGGTGGGGGGGCAGAGGAGAGTAACGGGGTAGCTGGGGGATTGGGACAACTGTAACTGAACAACAATAAAAAATAAATGGACAAACAAAACAAACTCACAGATACAGAGAACAATTGATGGTTGCTGGGGTGGGGGTTCTTGGGGGACTGGGGGAAAAGGTGCAGGGGTTGAGAAGTACAGATTAGCAACTATGCAAGCGGTCATGGGGATCAAGTCCAGCGCAGAGACTCCAGTCAATCATTGTAACTCTCCGCGTGGTGTCAAGTGGTGCCACACTTACCAGGGGATCACTTCATAAGGTGTGTAAATGTCTAACCATTATGTTTTACACCTTAACCTAATATAACATTCTATGTCCACTGTAATTGAAAAATAAATGTTTAAAGTAGTTCTAAAAAAGAGAAAATGCAAAGATGAGCAGATAAGCCACCAGTGAAATATTTCACTGCGCTTTAAAGCCTTTCAAACCAAGGGATGCAGAGCTTCATTGGGCTGTGAGCTGCCAGTGATACAGAGTTCAGAAGTAAAGATAGTAAGTGCTGGTTAAAAAAAAAGTCTGTGCTAGACAGATCGGGACCCCAAGAATGCCCACATCCTGTTCCATGGCGAGGGGACTCCGCAGGTGCGATTGCAGGTCTCGGGCAGGAGCAGCGCGCACCCTTAGAAGAGGAAGAGCTGCAGATGGTGCGCTGCTGGCTTTGAGTGTGGAGGGACCACCAGCCTTAGAAGCTGGAAAAGGCGAGGAAACAGATTCTCTTCTTGAGCCTCCAGGAGGAGCTACCTGGCCAACGCCTGGACTTCAGCCCCATAGACCCATTTTGGACGTCTGACCTCCAGCACATTGTGTCGTCTTAAGCCACTGAACGCGTGGCAGTGCTTTAGAGTAGCCGCAGGAGATAGACAGAGTCCACCACCCCTGTGTTTGCAGCCGTAGCCCCGGCTTCTGTGCTCCCCGGGACCAGAGCGCCGGCCCCTCCAGTCCACTCTCCCTGCAGGCACCGGTCACCGAAAATGCAACCAGCTGCGGACTTCCTGCCGAGACCCCTCCGCTGTGCCTTCTACTTTCAGGCCTCATCCCTGTCCCCCTCAGCCAGGCCTGCCCCTCTGCCCCACGTGGCCCTCTCTGGGGCACTGCCTGCCATCGCTTGCCCCTCAGGCAGGCTCTGGCTGCACGTGTAACCTAAGTCATTATAATGGGTGACATTTTCACATCCCTCCCCACCCTGCTGTGAGGCCCACGGGCCCTGGGAGAGCCTGTGTCATTCATTGTTTTATCCCCAGGGCCGTGCGTGGGCCACGTGTGTGTGCAAGAAAGGTCCGCAGGGTAGAGGAATGAATGAACATCCTTCAGGGTTTTTCTACACATGACCGGGTTAGACCCCCCACTGTCTTTTTTTAATATAAAAGAATATTTTAATTCTTGTCCTTAGAAACTATATAGACCATGCATGATTTGGAAATGAGAATACCAAACACTAGCCAAACAAGAATGTCCACTGTGCCTTCTTTCTGGTCACTCAAAAGTGGGATGTTATCAACTATGAATGCCGTTGCTTGTCGCTTCGCATTATTCTTATCCCTGCACTCACCACTGCCTCCTTCCCCTTCCACGTAAAGTCAGACCCCCTTTCACGCACTGATGTGCAGCAGCTCGGAGGCCTGGTCGGGACACTGAAAGTCTGTGCCATGCTGTCTTTTGAATGGCATGCCTCATTCTCCCTGGCTTTCCACATCTCGTGTGTTGCTAGAGAAAATATTGTGCCTGGGTTTTCCCTTCCACCTGTCTCATCACAGGGTCCTGACCCACTCGCCCCTCTTACAGACTGGTGAGGCACCTGTAATACAGGTCGTCGAAACAGTGCTTCTATTTTCCGTTTCCTACAATCTAATCTTTAGTCTTTTCCTGAAGCTCCAGCCCGACAGCCCTGAGCCAGGAGGCCCTCCTCCCTCTGACTTTCACTGTTCCCCCGGGTCGGCGAATGCACCCACCGTTGTCCTTTAAGGCCCCTGCGGCCCCATGTGTGGGTTTTGATAACCAGGGTCAGCATCCCCTGTGACGGACTCGTATTTTGTTCCCTATTGTTGGCTCTTCCACACACGTGCGATGAACACCCTTCTAATGAGACGTTGGCGTCCATTCTGACTACACTCCTAGGATAAATTATACAAGAAGTCCCTACCCTGTTTGTGTGGCACCTCTTTTATGAATTTATATGCAGTGCTTTCCAAAGCATCCTCTTTTCTGTGACTTTGGAATGTGCCTTTGCTGAAAGATCGGTGGAAATGTGGGGAGAAAGCCATGGCTGGTACCTTCTTTCATAGCCTTAAAACACGGTCGAGCTGCTGGCCCCACAAACTGGCTTGGACCACAGCTATGCTGAGTGCTTTCGAAAGACAGAACACTTAACACCAGGATGTGGATTTCCAATTTCTGCACGTGGCAGTCCGAGCTGGCAACCACTGCCCTCGACACCCCTGCGGGGCTCCCACTCCTCTGCATTAATTGGGTTCTCCCTTGCTCTGTCTTCCAGGGACGTTACCCCTCCCGGAGAACCACTGAACAAGAACAGCCGGCCCAAAGTGGCTTCCCGCTTCCCCAAGCTGTCCCGCAGTCACCCCAGGGAGACGCGCAACGTGGAGCCCCAGAGCGGTGACCTCTGACCTCGATGGAATCCCAGACTCAGGCCCTACGTGCTGCGCCAGCTGCCTCCACCCTGGCCACTCTGCACCCAATGTGGCCGCAGCAGCTGGCCCCTTACACCTTGGAGTGACAACCACCTCCACCTGGTGAACCCCAGAGAACACACCTTCCCCACCGGTGCCATGACACCCTGATTAAACCGGTCAGTCAGAGAGCAAGGTGGCTCCTTGCTGGACAGACTCGGACACACGGGCACACTCTCCCAGGGTCTGCCCTGAGCAGTGAGGGTCGCCCGTTCCCTCCCTCCAGCCCAGGGCCGGCAGGCGGGTGGGCGCCAGGTGGGTGTGGAGCCGCTGGTCAAGATGTGCAACTTTGGCATTTCACTTGGTCAGAAGGTTCACTCGGAAACAGCCTCTTGACTCTTTCCCACGTGGGAATTAGAATGACTGTTACAGTCCTTTTTTTTTCTTTTTAATGTAATTGCCTGCCACAGCCTATGGCCAAGTTGGGGTGGGGGCTGCTGCTCTCCATTTGACTTCCCACCAGTGTCATTAGATACCCTGTTACGCCCCGTGGCCAGCAGCAGCTCTGTGGCATGACTCCTCCCGGGATCCCCTGCGGTGGCCTTCCTGTGAAAGAGCCATTAAGTGATGCTGAACTGTGGTTCTGGAAGCATGACTGGCTGCTGGGAGGTCCAGCCTGTGTAGGAAACCTGAGGCCCCTGGATCCACATGCACCTGTCAGGTTTGGGGGAACCTCACCCATCCAGGCCGGAACCATCAGCAGCAACCTGGCGACCCCATGTCGGAGAGCCCTGGGCTGTCCAGAAATTGGGGGCTGTTGCCTCACAAGCCAAGAGGCCTTGAGGCCGTGAGAGAGCCCGCTCTGCAGAAGGCCCTGGGGCCCTCCTGCTGTCATAGCCAGCTCCAGAGCTCCGTGACCGTGCCGTGGCTCTCCGTGAACTTGGACATGGTGTCCGCCTTGCACAAACCATGATCATCCCCATCTGAACCCTAAAGACACGGGCCCGCAGTGCACTCCTGCCCCCCAACATGCTCTCGGGGAACAGGGCCTTGTGTGCCCCTGTCCCGAGTTCCCTGTCCCCTCGTCCCAGATCAGGCCCTGCTGACAAGCGGGAAGAGGATAAAGATGAGAGCGTGGCGGCCACCGCAGGCTCCCTCCCACTCTCCACCCCCGATCCCTCCCAGGACCGGCACGTCTGGCCGGTGTTCACAGCGGGAATCATGGAACTGTCTTTCCCCCTGGGCAAGAGCCATCGTCAGCTGCTGAGTAACATTATGAAGAGTTTGCATTTTCCAGAGGAAATATTAAAAAACTAAATATGAAATTGTGAAACAGACTACACAGGAATAAGTTAAACCAGAAGATAGATAGATACTATCTATTTATCTGTCTATAGATGGACGGCGTGCGTGTGTGACAGAGGGTCGGTGGGGGCGACCCACGCCCTCTCCTTGGGGCGCGTGGACTCAGCTCGGAACTTGGTGAGCAGGCCAGGTGTGCACTGAGCATTTCTGGGACAGAGGAAGGCTCCAGGAAGACTCGCCTGGAAGATTGTTATGCAGTGTGTTCCATCAGCCCCATGAACCTTATTCAGGGCAGTTCTAAAGCTGACTTGATGTACCCACAGCCCTGCCGAGAAACAGGCCGGGAGAGTTGCTGGTGAGCTGTGCCCGGTGAGCGGAGGGCCTGCGGCTGGCCGCTCCGCACAGAGCCTCCTGGACTGGATCGTCAGGACTCCCAGAGTGCAAGCTGCGCTGCGTCCTGACGCCCGCATTGTGTTTCCTCCCCTCAGTCACTTTGAGGTCAGTCTTTGATCCCCACGGAAAGGCTGTCCCAGCACCGCCTGTCTGGACTGTGGGACCGGCCCCGAGACGTCTCCTTTCTGTGTGTATTAGATACGGAAGGGAGCCAGCTGCCTCCAGTGCCCCGCCCGGCCCGGGTTCTGATCGGCCCGTCTTTCTGGTACCTGACCCAAAACGTCTGCGTGTGAATCTGGCCTTGACTTCTCCAACTACCCCTCCAGGGCCCTGCTTCCCAGCTACGGCAGGACAGATGCTAAGTCTAGAGAAGAAGGCCCACACCCAGCCTGTAATTAAAAAGGAGAAACCCTGCCTCCCCCTTTTTAAAAGCTAATTATTCATGGAAAACTTGCCCTACTCTCCTGAAGTGAAGACTGTAAAAGCACATTCCTAGGGCCCTGTGGGTATCATCAGCGCCTTGCTCTTTGCACCCCTGTGTTGCGATCATGCAGAAACCCTGGAACCATCTTTAATGCATAGACCACCCCCTGATTTCAGCTCAGACGTGCATGTGACATGCACATTGCAGCAGCTCCTCAAAGCCTTAGTTTTGGAATCACGTAGAATGCTCTGCAATGATCTTATCCACTCAGCTGCTCAGTAAATCCCTGACCCCCAGTTCCTGAAGGACACAAATCACCTGGGGTCACAAGGTCCAGGCTGAGAGGTGGTACATTAAGCGCCACCCCCTCAGGACATTCCCCTGCACTTCAACCGAGACCCAGTTCGGAGGGCAGGCTGTGATCCTCCCTCGGGATGCCCACTCAGCCCCCTGGAGCCTGTCAGCAGAAAAGAGAGCCCCGTGGAAAGGACCAATAGAAGTAGCCTGTGTCCTTGATCCAATTAGAAGATTCTTTGGAGCCCCCAAAATTGGCGGCTAAGAGAGGAAGCCCTCCCTGTTCAGAGGGGAACCAATGGGGTCCGCCTCTGTCTAGAGGGCCTCGAACCTCGAGGACCATGCCTAGTTGGGCGCCAGAGTCCATTCCAGGTCCTCTCACCGAAGGCAAGCTGTCGGCTCACGGGAAGCTTTAGCAAGAACATCGCTAGGGTCTGTCTCTGCCTGCATCTTTTGTTTCTTGCTCCGTTCCCCCAGATGAAACACACAGGAAGAGTAGGGTGGGCAGAGATCTCTCCTTAAAGGAGAAAACCAAAACTCCCGGGAAGGCTGTCCAGGGCTGGTGCAGACCCAGACCAGGGCAACTCCCGACAGGAGGGAGCCCTCCCAGCCAGCGCCTGCCGTCAGTCCACTGCGGGGCTTGGCACAGCCGCTCCGGCTCGTAGACTCTTGCTCCCGGCACACAGCACGCACGCTGCTGGCAAGCAATCAGCTGCAGAGAGCACGGAGCCACAGTTAAAACTGCCTGACATTTGTCTGGTCAGACCGTGGGGGAGGGGTGGCTATCGTGTCCACGGGGTCTCACTGAACACCCAATAGCCAGGTACATCCAAGGGCTTCCTGGCTGCAAAACGGGCACCTGATTGAGTTGTAAGGACAAGACACCGTCTTGTGAGACTAGCGGGCCAGGGTTTGAGGACGAGGTGTAATTACAGCACTTGGCCCCGCTCTGGCTCAGAGCTTATTAAGATGAGTCCTTTGATAACCACTGAAATTTTACCAGGGCGGCAGGTTGTGTTGTGACTGTAACAAAACAGAGGCAATCAAAGCCGCTACATCTCCAGGATTGATAGCGCCGTTGTAACTAATGCAAGATGCAGCCAGTCCTGGAGGCCCAATAATTAATCCCCAGGTTCAGGGCCGGAGTCAGGAGAAGGAAGACCGCCAGCCAGCCCGGCTGATCAGAAGCAGCACAGCTCGTTTCCCAGCAGCAGGGCTGTGGCCAGGCCAGCTCATGGCCTCCTCCTCCTCAGTATCACATGGGACAGTTTGCCCACCTGAGGACCAGGTCACAGGGTTCCAGGCCTTGGCCCCCACCCCATCTGCTTCATGTGGGGACAACCCAGCCCAGAGATGTCAGCTGCCTCCTGCGCCCCCTTCCCTGCTTCGTAGGGGCCCTGTTCTCTGGGGCCCCAGCAGGTGCCTTCTGACCGGTCCCTCCAGACTCCTTCCTTCATCCTGGCTCCTTTCCACAAGCCCCAGTGTCCAGAGGCGCTCAGTCTGTCTTCTCGCCCTGGCATGTAACTGATGGCAAAGGACAGGCTGGTTCCCATCCTCGGCCCGGGCATGACCCAGACCTGCCCGAGAAAGACCCTGCCAAGGGCCCCAGTGCCCACAACAGACTGGCTAAGAGGTATCCCAGACGGGGCCCTCCTCACACGCAGTCTCCAACCACAAAGGCAATAACCGTCTGGGCTTTTCGTGGGCATTCCTCTCGGGACGATGCTGCACACACTGGACCACCTCCCCCGCCTGCCGGCCGAGCCTCGCACACAGAGGACCCTTCCAGGCAGGTGCCTGCTTCTGCGCAAGGTCTTTAGGAGCAATCATTTTTTAAATATTGTGAATTGTTTCACTAAATATTTGCTGTTCAGACGGGCTTCTGTGCTAATTTTACACAATTGTAGCACTGTATATTTTATCTAAGATTTCCGTGCCAAAAAATTCATTTTCATGTTTCTGTAACATGCAGCCTTGATTATGTCTCTAAAATAGAACTCCGGCTACTGGATCAGTCAGGATGGGGGCGGGGTGGGGTAGGGGGGGCACTGCTGAGCCCTGACCTGAGCAAGGCCCACTCAGCCCCTGTCGCTGACACGCATGCTCGTCACTTCGCCTCCGGACTTCGAGTCTCTTCAGCCCACAGCCAGTGCCGGGTGCAGGCCTCATCTCCACCCCAGGGTCACTGCTGTCGTCTCTGAATCCCAAGGGCCACAGTGGATGGGCTTTCTGACCCACCCGCTCAGTTTCTTTGGGGCAAAAAAGGATCTGATTTCTCTGGAAGATGGTTGAGCCTGGAGCCTGGGTGATCGTTGCGCCAGCAGAATGTGCTGGATTCGTTTGTGTTTTGAGTCTAGGGGTCAGTTCTTACCGGCACGTGAGTGTGCTCCAGTCACAACTGGAACACCACTGCTGGCCGGTCCAGGCTATCCCGCCCCCCCCCACCCCGCCTGCTCAGGGCTGCTTCCAGCCTTTGGGAACTACAGTGGGGAGGCCACTCATTCCCCTTGCCGACTCTTTTTCCCGCCTGTGGACTGTGCGGGAGACACTCTTGCAAAACCTGGGGCTGGGGACAAGGAAGGGAACGAGGTGGCGGACTGCACCTTTGCAGCGGTTGCTAAACACTCCAGAAATGAGCCTGGAGGACACGTGTTTCCAGGAGGGAGGGGGTGGGGGAGGTAATCAGGATTTCTTCATTATCCAGGATTCATCCTAGAAAGAACGTCTTTACCTCGCAGCCTTAGCTTCACCATCCCTGGCACAGCCGTTCGGTAAAACACCATTTAACCCTTCAGGTACTGACTTCTTGGATGAGGGGTCTTTTGAACGCAGGAGCCGAGTTCACCCCAGGCCGGAGGCCCTCAGCCTGGCCAATCCCCACCCCTGGCTCCCAGCGGCCCGGCCGCTGGGGTAAGAAGGCAACGCTGCGGGGTCTGGTCTGCGTCCGTATGTAAATGAGGCCTCGACCTGCGCAGGTTCGCTCTGAAATGTGTAGTGTTATCTAATGACCCTCTTATGTTAAGGTTTACATGATAGAATTTTTAAACAAATGTGTTTAATTTTCTAAAATTTCTTGTATTAAAATTTTCTTTTGGAATAAGCTGTGGTAATTTTGTTACAATCTGGTTGAGATACACCTCTTTACAATAACAAAATAAAAATGGTGACGTTTTATAAATTATATACTCAGTTTATGGTCTCTCTTTCTCATCTCGGTCTTTTTCGGCAGGTGGAGAGCAGGTGGATTTTTGGTGTCCGTGTTATAAACACTTCTCAAGTGGCCAGTCACCATTTGACATGATATCCTGAACAACAGAATTTGATTGGACTAATATCAATCTAATTTGAATTGAAGCGGAGCAGAATTTCATTTTGCTTCATTATGCAGATCTGAGTAAATGGGAGAGACAGAAGCACTCATTGCAGGTTCCTGTGCATTCACTCAAAAACAGACCGTTAGCGGGCACCTACCGGACACCAGGCGCCGGGCATGCAGCGGGAAGAAGACGGGAAAGGCCCCTGCGCCTTGGACTTACACTCAGGACAAAAAAAAAAAAATTTCCCCCTCCAAAAGTTAGCCATCCAGATAATTACAGACTGCAGGAAGTGCCACGAAGAACTGGAGTGAGCAGGACGGAGTAAACAGGATCTCTTGCGAACGGCCTGGGCCAGGGCTCCCCACTCAGCGCTGCTGCCCTGGGGCTGGGTAACTGGTGGGGCCGTTCTGTGCACTGAAGGACGTTTGCAGCAGTCCCGGCCTCCACCCGCAGGTGCCCGCAGAGTCCTTACGGTTGTGGCAGCCAGAGATGGCTCCAGAGATAGCCACATGTCGCCAGAATGAGGGTGGTCTCACTATGCTTTACACCTGGAACTAATACAATATTTTATGTCAATTGTAATTGAAAACAAAACAAAAACCAACAAAATACCAGGACGGCGGCTCCTCTAAAATTAAGCATGTTCATTACCATCTGATCCAGTGATTCCATGTCTGCATGTGTACTTAAAGAATTAAAGTGGAGTTTTGAAGAGATAGTCATACACCCATGTTCACGGCAATATTTCTTTTGCCAGAGCCAAAACATGGAAGCAACCCAAGGATTCATTGACAGGTGAATGGATAAGCAAAGTGTGGCTTGTCCACACAATGAGTGTTATTCAGCCTTGAAAAGGAAGGAGATTCTGGCGGATGCCACAACATGGGTAAACCTTGAGGCCATTATTTATGTTAAGGAAATAAGATAAACCCAGAAAGACTTACACGAGACATTTAGAGTGACCAGCATCACAGACAGAAAGTGGGACGGAGGTGGCCCCGAGCTGGGTGCGGGGAGAAGGGATGTGGAGTCACTACGGTTTAGTGGCTGTAGATGTTCAGTTCTGCAAAATGAGGGAGTTGTGGGGAGGGACGGTGACGAGGGCTGTACAACAATGAATTATTTAATACCGATGAACTGCACGCTTAAAAATGGTTAAGATGGTAAATTTTGTTATGTGTATTTTACCATAGTAAAAAAAAAAAATGGAAAATAAGAAAAAAAAAGTGCTTTGAAATCACAGGAACTCAAGTTCAGATCTGGACTCTGTAACTTATTAGCTGTCAGGCTTAGGGCTCCAATTTTCATCTGTTCGACCATAAAGGGCCACCGGGCTGTGCTCTGCTGGCTCTATGAAGTGCCCAGCCCCGGGGGACGATCACAACAGGCCGTTGTCACACTTCTCAGGGGCACATGCTAAGTTCAGGTTAAGGCTGCAGAGACAAAGCAGGCCAGGCTTGTCCATCACAGTCTGGAGCGGGGACCCGGAGAGGGCTCATCGGACTGCCCCTGCCCTCTGGCCAGCTGGGTGAACACAGACACGGCGGGGCATCCTGAAGGCTCAGCTTCTTCGTGTGGAATAAGGCCCCCCCAGCTGGCTCTGCGGGGACAGTGCACAGTAAGGACCATCACAGGTCCTCAGAGGACGGCAGTTCCCATCCTCCGCTTCCCCCCCTAGGGACCTGTTAACCTGCCATGAAGGGGCAGGGGAGGCGGCTTGTCCTGGAACCCTGTCCTGGCCTTTTGCAGCCCGCTGGATGGATAAGCAGGGGAAAGGCCTCCTGTCCTCCCCTGAGGGCTGGCTTCCCAGGACCCCGTGCAAGTCTGCTGACTAACCGGTAGGTAATGAAGGCATCACAGTGCAGTACTCTGGGCCCCCTGCGCCCTGGCGAACGGGCACCCTGAGGTCACCGGCACACCTGCACGGCCCCATTTTTACTGATCGAGCACTGGCCCCCGAGTGCCCGCACCTCGTCCCCAGAGTGAGTGAGTGTTATCCTACACAGTGCAGCGGGTTGAACGGGCTCCCCAAATTCATTTCTACACTGAACCCATGAATGTGGCCTCGCTGGGAGGAGTGTCTTTGCAGATGTCGCCGGTTTGAGATGAGGTCATGCTGGGTGATGTGGGCTGTAATCTGATGACAGTGTCCTTAAAAGAGGAAAATTTGGACACACAGATGCACGCATACAGAGGAGAGACAGCCGTGTGAGGGCGGAGGCAGAGACAGGAGGGACGCAGCTGCGAGGCAAGGAACGCCAGGGCTGCCGGCCGCCACCAGCAGGTGAAGACTCTCCCCGAGCCCGGCAGGAATCAACCAACCCTCTGACCCCTGGCCTTTGGACCTCTGGCCCCCTGAACCGTGAGAGACTGAATTTCTTTTCATTTTAAATCCCCCAGTTGGTAGTAATTTGTTCCAGCAGCCCTGAAACCAATGCAGACGATCAAAGGGCCTTGGCAGCTGAGGAAGTAAGAGTTGTTAGATGAAGCGTTACCCTGGGCACCCAGGTGGTCCGATGTGATGATAGGGTCCCTGAGAGAGAGACGGGAGGGGCAGAGTCAGAAAAGGAGATGCGACGGTGGGAGTTGGGGGGGGCAGGTGGGGAGGAGAGAGGCTTGAAGATGCTGCACCACTTGCTTTGAACATGGGGGAGCGGTGGCCACGAGCGAAGGAATGTAAATGGCTGTAGAAGTTGGGAAAGGCCAGAGAAGAAATGCACCTTCTGAACAACACTGACCCCAGGCTGGCCTGGGCATCCAGTCACCTCAAACCAGAAGAAAGGCCACCAGGACTGGTGGTCATTTGATGCCCTCGGCCCCCACTGCTCCTCTTGCGAACTGGGCCCTGGGGATGGAGAACGGAACGAGACTGGGGCCTAGGGAAGGCTTTCCAAGTAACTAGAACAAGCCGCACTGTCAGGACACACGTCTCCTTTGATGCCGAGGGCACCGAAACTGTTTACGACATCTTGGGGTTATTCTAAAAGACAAAGGAGCAAGAACAGGACACGGCCTGTTGTCCTCAAAAACACTCATTCCGGTGGATGGGTAAATAAAATGCGGTCTATCCACAGAGTGGAATATTACTCGGCCTTGAAAAGGAAGGGCATGCTGGCACATGCACTTTGAGGACATCATGCTGAGTGAGATAAGCCAGTCCCCAGTGGACAAATACTGTGTGATCCCACCTCTGCGAGGCACCTGGCGTAGTCGAACTCGTAGAGACAGAAAGTGGCAGGGAGCTGCCGGGGCTGGGCAGGGGAGGGAGCGGCAGGGCGTTAATGTTCACAGGGACAGAGTGTCGGTCCGGGGATTAAAGAAGCTCTGGGGGTGGGTGGCGGGCACGGCTGCACAGCAGCGTGAGTGTGCTCAGGGCCACAGAGCTGCACACCCAGAAGTGGTTAAGGATGTAGATGTTACATTATATCTTATCACAATTGACATAATTACCACCCTGATTTCGGAGAAGAGATTACCAAGGCCCAGAGGAGGGAGCAGCTTGTCCAAGTGACTGTGGCTGTTATGTGTCCCTGCTGGGGAGGCAAACCCGGGTCACACGCTCGGCAGGGTAGCTCCTCTCAGTAAAGGGCGTTGAAACGATAGTGGATGGAGGGAGTGAGCCAAAAGGAAAAAGGGCTCCTGGACGCGGACAACAGTGTGGTGATTGCTGGAGGGAGGGGGATAAAGGGACTGAATGGTAATGGGAAAAATGCAATAAAGATTGAAAAACAATAGTGGAAAACAGGTGGAAGCCCATCAACGTATGATTTTTTTTCCTCTCCTGTGTCACCATGGGGCCTGTCTGTCACTTTGAAGTTTGGGTTTCAAAGTTTGCCAGAGAGCCGGCCAGGGCGACGGAAGCATTTACAGTGGAGCGGGCCGTGGCCCCGTGCAGGCGGTCAGCGTGGCCAGGCAGAGGCTGAGCGGCCATCCCTCTCTCAAGCAGGCTGCCGCAGAATCGCCAGTCAGGCTGGGGCTGGAGCAGATGATGTCTAAGGCAGTCTAACTGCCCACCCCGAAGGGAGTCGGGCGTGTGTGTGTGGGGTGGGGGGGTTTCCCCAAGCACTGAGGCTGGGCCGGCTGTGCCGTGAAGAAGCCAGCCTGCCACCGGGGGACTAGGTGTCCCTCTTTGATGACTCAGCTGACCGTTGCGGCCCCAGGTTCTCTCCCATCAGTGTCCTGGTCGGACCCAGAGACACTGGGCGATGCGGGACGGAAGCCCCGAGTGCCCGCTGATGAAAAGGCACTGACTGCGGTGCGGCCGGGACACCGTGTGGGAGCGCCTCCTGCCCGGGTCGTGCCGGCTCTGCCCTCCTGGCCGGGTGGCCTTGCGCCTGTCTCGGCCTCTCTGGGTTTAGCGTCCCCCTCTGTGAAATGAGGATCACAGCACACTTCCTTCTGAGTCCTCGTGAGTGCTGAGGAAAATGTATAAAATGCTCAGGACACCGGCCCCCAGCACCTGCCAGCACAGGTGTCCGTCACTCATGCCATTCCTCGCGCCCTGTGCTACCGCCCCGCCCCCCAGGCCGCACGCACGGTGGCTCCTGGCTCCTGCCCCTCGAGATGCCCCAGGAGCCCACGTCCAGTGACTGCGCGAGCAAACTCTCCCTCTTCCGTGTCTTACTTTCAGTCCTCACGGCCCCACGAGGGAGGGGTTCTGGTCAACCCATTTCCCCGACAGGGAAAGTGAGACTTGGGGAAAAGAAGCAACTTGCAAACCAAAATGCCCTAAAGAGGCTCAACAGAGATGCTAGAACAACAAGGAAGAAGACTCAGCAGGCGCCCTCCCCTCGGTGGTCCCTGTCAGGTGGGAACAGGGTCACTCACCTCACAGGCTCGGTAGAACCGAACAGAGGACAGTGACAGAGCGTGAGTGAGCGGCAGGTGCTCAGTGACAGATGGCCCTTCCTGCCCCCGCTGGCATGGAGACGGCGGTCCCGTGAAAGCGTCGCAGTGGCAGGAGGCGCCCAGGGACGCCTGCATTGCTCATGACGGCGATCACGCTCACATGTGGAGGACGCTGAGTGCCCGGCGCTGGGCCAAGCCCGTCACCGGCTGTATCTCCCTCGAGCCTCACAGCAACCGGAGGAGGGGACTGCGGCCCGAGAGGCAATGGACCGTGGCCATGGCCACGCAGCACCGCGAGGCAGACTCACAGGTGGAGCAGTGCGGGGTGGGGAGGGGCTGCCGCATCCCACTCCCGCCTTTGCTCCCGACTCCCTGGCCTGCGTGCTGTGGAAATGAGCAGCTCAGCTATGTGCCTTTTCCAGAAAAAAAAATAATTTACTCTCATTTCACGTTGTCATTCTGTGACTGTCCTGACTTCTGCATTTCCGTCTGCCCGCTCCATTTCCTTTCTCTCGCTTTTTCCTGGGCACGCACTCACCCCACGTTCTTTGTCCTTTGGAAACCACGGAGTTCTGGCAAAGAGCTGAGGGCGATTCCGATGCGAGTTATATTTGTGCTGGTTTCTGCATTTGTAAATCCCCCACGGTGGCCTGACAAGCTGTCACCTGGGACACTGGTCATCCAGAGAGGCCACCATCTGGCCCAGGAACATTCCTGTCATGCCTGTCGCTGTGGGGGCAGAGGCACGACCAGATTCCACCAGAGGATGACAGTCCTGGGCCCGCCCCCGGCCCCTCGGTGGGGCATCTCTGTGAACAGCTGTGTAGGTCCCGCCAGTGTCTGCCCTCAGCCCCGTCACCCGTGAGTGACACTCAAACACTCACCACCCCACCTCAGTACCGCTGCGTCAGGACCCCCATCTCGGCACCTGGATTGGTCTCATACTCGAGGGATTGTTAAAACCCCAATCGCCGGGCACATTCCCCGAGCTTCTGCTCCTGGGGGACGGGGTGCCAGAGACCCGAGAACATGCATTTCTAATAAGCTCCCAGCTGCAGCCCCTTCTTCCGACTGGGGACCACACTGGAGACCCCAGGCAGTCGAGGGGACAGCAGCAGTGATGAGAGCAGAGGCATTAGGCACTGACACTCCCCAACGCCTGTGAGACTGCGCCCTGTGCAGAGTCCTTTGCGTAAAGAACTTTCTCTCGCCCTCCACCCCACGAGGTGTGTGCTGTCACTGTCCCCACCTCACAGATGAGCAAACCGAGGCGCGGGGAGACTGAACGCACAGTCGTCAGTGGCACTGCTGCAGAGTCTGACACTGTCAGCATCAGGGCCCTCAGAGGCTCCCCTCCCCC